>CAUYSK010053372.1:0-77338 GCA_963575035.1 Avahi laniger
TGTACACAAAGAGTGCAATGTGCACCACGCAATGGGATGGACATATTTGAAACCTGGACTGAGGGGGGGAGGGGGGGCAAGGGCAACACACGTAACCTAAACATCTGTACCCTCATATTATGCTGAAAAAAAAAAAAAAAAGATCCAGGTGTTGGCAGGATTGGTTCCCTCTGAGGCCTCTCTGCTTGGTTTGTAGATAGCTGTCTTCTCCCTGTGTCCTCACACGGACTTCTCTCTGCGTGTGTCTATGTTCTAATCTCTTCTTATAAGGACACCAGCCATGTTGGATTAGGGCCCAGTCTGAAGACCTCATTTTAACTTAATTACCTCTTTAAAGGCTCTGTCCCCAAATAAGATGATATTCTGAGGTCCCGGGAGTTAGGACTCCAACATAAGAATTTAGAAGGGACACAGTTCAGCCCCCTAACAGTTACCCGCAGAGGCACCTGGCTTGACGGTTCACCCTTCATTAGCTGTCCCGCCTTAGACCTGCACTCCCCCGCTGGTGTTTCTTTGTCTCGGGCTTGCTTCTGGGAGATCCCAAACTGAGACACTACAGGCACTCCCTCCCTCCTCCCTCGCGCCAGCAGCTGCCCAGGCTGTCACTGTGGATCAGATCCACTAATGGATTCTTATCAGAGCAAGTCTGGAGTCCCCACACAGTCTACGCTGTGCGGTGGGAACAAGCCCCATCAAGCTCTGGGAGCTCAGGGGTCTTATACTCTGCCGTGAAAAATTCCCTTTATGTGATTGGTTCCCCTGGCAGTTTTGCTCTTCATACCTGTGCAATGATTGGCTGCATGTAAATTAGCTAAGCCTAATACGTTGATCTTAGTTATGATTAGTTCACATGCTAGTTCTGCACCACCCACCCGCCCAGCTGGCTGTAGGTTTGCTATGGATATGCAAATTAAGCAACCGTAATTTGTTAATGCTGATAAGATGCTGGACATGGGCAGTGCTCCTGTCTGGTGTTGATAAGATGCTGAGGCCAGAACACAATTCACACGCTCCATAGAAACCAACCCAGCACACCCAGGAGCCAGACGCACCGGTTGAGAAACGGTGACACAGTCAAGACCTCTGGGGGCCTGGTGGCGTTTCCTGCCTTTATAACAGTTGCTTCAGTGTCACATCACTCCAGCCTGCTAGTGTGACCCTGCCGATGTGACCAAGAGACCTTGTTCCGCAACACCACCCCCTTACAACTGTGCCATGTGACACAGTTTACAGCATGCCTCCTCCTACATCAGCTCCTTTGTGACAAGCCTGCAGACTGATGGAACAAGAATTGTCATCATCATCCTTGACGTATTTCTATTTTACTCCTACAGGCCCAGAAACTGCCTCTGGCCCCACTGCTCAGGAGCGATGTTGCTGGAACTAGAGTCGTGGCCTCTGGCCTGTACACCTCATCCTCTCCCAGGGGCACTGTTGGGGCTCAGGACACACCATCAAAAAATATGACTGTAGGAAAACAGAATATGCCACCCCAAAATATACCTCTCTGGCATATTGATCATTTCAAGCTGTTTATTTTGGGAAACTGCAGACACAGGAATGGCTCTGAAAAACTCCCATTTTGTAAAGGACATTTCATTAGTAAAGGTATCTGGATCAGGAAGAGTGCTGCTCAACATTGTCACCTGAGAGACTTTCATCTGCATAACAAGATGACCTCTATTCACCAGACATTTCCTCCACACCCTCCCATAACTGGTCTCCAGCACCCCCCAGAAGCCCCACGCCCCTGTTCCTTTCTGCAGCTCAGGATGCTATACAAGCTTCAATCATCTGGCCCTACTTTGAGTCTCATAGTTTTGTGGGACTCCCGTGCGTATGTATGTAATTAAAATGTTAATCTGTTTTGTGTCAATTTAATTCTTAGCCCAGCCAGAGAACGTAGAAGGGTGGAGGGAGGCCATTTTGTCCACCCCAACAATGTCCTGCACCCTGCTGCCACAAACACCCAGCTGGCAATGCTGGGACAGCCCTGGCCTCCGCCCCCTCTGTCCGACACCCTGGGCAAGGTGGGTGGGAAGGGGCCCAGACTCTCGAAGTTTCTGCAGCCTCACTCACACACTGGCCTAATTTCATCTCTCCCCAGCCCCATTGTGGTTTTCACTTGGGGCTTTTCCCGAATCTCAACCTTGGCTCCTAAAGGCCCAGCTGTTTTCAATTGCGGCAGTTGGGGTGGGGTGGGCAGGAAAGGTCCTATTCACACCAAATCCTGTGTAGCGACAGAGTGGCAGGCCCTGACAGAGCTGCGCTCAGAGCACTTTGGTGCCTCAGATGGATTTATTCAAAGTTCATAATTACCCTGAAATCTCTTAAAATGAAAACATGATTGAAGAATTAAACCTGGTAAACAAATTAGTCAGAAAGAAAACCTCCGCATAGCAAATGACAAAATCCAAAAATCCAATGCAGCAAATGAATGGGCCTGTGCTATAATTGACAGCCAGGGCTGCAGACGACTCCGGGTGCTGGCAAAGGCAGCGGTAGGGAACAGCCAGCATCCTGGGGCAGGGCAGGCTGGGCCGCGGGGGCCGTGTGGTCAGTGAGGTGGCCAGGACGTGGGCAGGGCCGTGGCCGGGGCCTGCAGCCCGCCACAGCTGCGTGGGAAGTGGTGAGTGCAGCTGGGCTCCGCTGCGGCCCACGTTCAGGAGCTGCCAGGCTTGCTCCAGCGGGGCAGGAGGGAGGGCAGCTGGTGGGAGGCCGGGCTGCAGCCTCAGACTGTGCGGTCTGTGTGCTTTGCTTTGCAGAGGGAGGGACACTGTCTCATGCTCACAGGAGCTGCTTCCATTTTCTGTGGCCCCCCAATACACACACACACACCTCACCTCTCACTGTGGAACCACTGGGAATTGGGGCTGGGGGAAGGGGAGGTGGCGTTCAGATAGGAGATAATTTCTTTGTCTCTCTCTGAATCAGATCTGTGTCGCAGGAACTGCTATCCCCACCTCCGATTTGGGGCTTTCTCAGAGGGATGTTCTGGTTACTATCGCCGTGTGACAAGCCACCCCAAAACTTAGTAGTATAAAACAGCCATTTGATTAGACTCACAGATTCTGGGGGGCAGGAATTCAGACAGGGGACAGCAGGAACAGCTTATCTCTGCTCCATGATGTCTGGGGCCTCTGGTAGGAAGCCTGGCTGGCTGGGGGTGGGGGCTGGAACCCTCCAGAGGCCTTTTCACTCCCTGGCCTGCTGAGTGACAGTGGCTATCGCTGGGACCTTAGCTAGAATTGCTGGTCACAACACCTACAGATGACTTCTGCATGTGGCCTGGGTTTCTTCCCAGCATGGCGGCCTCAGGGCAGTCAGATGGCTCATATGGCAACTCAGGGCTCCAAGGGCAAATGTTTCCACGAAAAAGGCAGTCATTGCATCGCCATTTCTAACCTGCCATTGGAAGTCACGCCGCATCCCCTCTCCACGTTCTTTGGGTTACAAGTGACTCACGAGCCCACCCAGATTCAAGGGGAGGGACAGAGATGCCACCTTTCAATGGGAGGAGTGTTAAAGAATTTGTGGACACGTTTTAAAACCACCACAAGAGGTTCCTACTGGTCCAGCTCTTTTTGGCAAGATGGTATCACATACCAGAGACAACTGATCCTTTTTCTTACCACCTCATATGGTCTGGAGCAGGTTCAATAGTGGCCCCCCTAAAACTGTGTCCATGTCCTAATCCCTGGAATCTGTGCATGTGACCTTATTGGGGAAAAGGGTCTTTCCAGATGTAATTAAGGATCTTGAGATGAGATCATCTTGCATTATCCAGGTGGGCCCTAAATCCAATGACAGGTGTCCTTGTAAGAGACACCTTCATTTCAGACTGCTGGGCTCCAGAACAGTGAGAGATTCCGTTTCTGCTGTTGTATGCCACCCAGTCTGGGCTACTTTGTTCCAGCAGCCCCAGGAAATTAATACACCATCCACGGGACCCTGGCCAAGTGGCCTTCCTTCACAGAGTCTCGGTGAAATGGGGAGAAAAATAGTATCTGCCTCCTTGGGTTGTTGGGAGGATTAGGGAACTAGGCTGTGGAAAGTGCTCAGCCTGGTACCTGGCACCGGGCTGGCTGTGTTATCTTAACCGTGGGGGAGAGACAGATGGAGGGCCATTAAAAAGAAAAACAGATTAGAAAGACAATGGAATGAAACACAAAAGCAGGTGATGCTTGACTCTCTCCAAGGGCTCCCTGCCCCCTGCTTCAGACTTAGGACCCTTTTAGAGTTTGCCCTGGACCTGCAAGAGCCACTTCTTCACACAACGATGTTGCCTGCCCTGCCGACGGTCCCCTTTCCTGCCTGTCTACAAGGCAGCTTTTCTGTATCCTCGCTGGCATGGACACTGCTGCCCGGTACTCTCGGAGCCTGCGAGGTATCCGCAACATTTTCATTCCCCACCTAGACAGTGCTAATCTCCAGGGCAGGAGCTCTGCTTCTCCCTTTAAACTACCATTCCCATGCAGATCAAGCACGATTGTCAAAGCTGGGCTATGGGATCAAGGGACATCCGTATATCTCTCCTGGCTACTTTTGTGTATATTTGGACTTTTCCATAACAAAGCACTAAAAAAATGTCAACTGCCTCAGGATGGGTTCCCCAGGCAGCAGACTCAGAGATGGAGTTTAAGGGGCAGGAAGCTTATTAGGGAGAGCCCATGGCACCAAGCCCTGGGGAAGGGCGGGGAAGGGAGCAGGATTGGGCAGAGGAAGCTGACAGCTGCATGAAGGCTCAATGACAGCCTGTGCTGACCCCAATCCCCCAGGGAGCTCTGCTGCTAGGATGACCCCTCAGAGTTGGACTCCTTTCCTATAGCTGCTGGAACAAATGACCACCCACTTACGGGCTTACGACAACACACATTTATTCTCTTACAGTTCTAGAGATCAGAAGCCTAAAATCAGGGTGTTGGCAGGGCTGGTTCCTTCTGGTGGCTCTAGGGGAGAATCTGTTTCCTTGCCTTTTCCAGCTATCTAGAGGCTTCCTGCGTTCCTCTGCAAGTAGCCCCTTCCTGCATCTTGAAGCCAGGAATCACGTCACTCTGACCTCTGCTTCTGTCTTCATGTCTCCATCTCTGATCTTCCTGTCCCTCTCTTCTAAGGACCCTGGTGGTTATATCGGGCCCACCCAGATAATCCAGGACAATGTCCCCATCTCAAGATCCTTGACTTTATCATATCTGCAAAGTCCCCTTTGCCACGTAAGGTAACAAACATATTCACAGGTTCCAGGAACTAGGATGTGGACATCTTGGGAAGAGGGGAGCCATTATTCAGCCTACCCCGGAGTTGTCCAGAGATGGGTCTAGGTGACGAGGCCTTTATTGCCTCATATTAAAAGGTCACTGGAATGGCATGACTTTGAGCGAGGCACTCTCTGTATCTGAGGCAGACCCTGAAGGTGCTGACAGCTGGAGGGAGCCCCTGAAAGCACCCCCACAAACTGGGACAGCAAGTCTTTCCTTGAACGGGGGTCTGGGTGGTGTATCACAGAGCCCACTTCGATGCTCCATCCCCAAATCCTAGCACAGTGATGGGCACCGAGTAGATTTTCAACCTTGAGTTTAGGTGCATGTGTTGCCACCAACAGGCTGACCTGCAGAGGAATCCCCAGGAATGGCTCATGGTGACAATGGCACCCCCTGACTGAGCACATGCCATCTGTCAGGCCCTGTGCTGAGCCCTGTACTGGCACTACCTCACTGAATGCCCCCCCCAACTCTTCTGATTTATTTGTACAGAGAAGGAAACTGAGGCTCAGGAAGGTAAAGTCCCTTGCCTGAGGCCACAAAGCCACAGTAAAGGCAGGACCAGGACTTAAACCCACGTCCTTCTAGCTGTCTAGCATTATGACACGAACCAACTGAACTGTGCATGGAGTGAACAGGAAACTCAGAGATTAAAAGGGTCCCCTCCACTGTCACCAGGCTTTGCTGTGTAAGTCTGGTGTGTCCTCACATGACCCTGCCGTAAACCCTCATCCTACCCCACGTCACCAGCTGGTGTAGAGACCTGCACCAATGTCTTTTTTTTTCTTTTCTGAGACAGAGTCTCGCTCTGTTGCCCAGGCTAAAGTGGAGTGACATCATCCTAGCTCACAGCAACGTCAAATTCCTGAGCTCAAGCGATCCTCCTGCCTCAGCCTCCCGAGTAGCTGGGACTACAGGCACACACCACCATGCCCGGCTAATTTTTTCTATATATTTTAGTTGTCCAGATAATTTCTTTCTATTTTTAGTAGAGACAGGGTCTCTCTCTTGCTCAGGCTGGTCTTGAACTCCTGACCTTGAACGATCCTCCCATCTTGGCCTCCCAGAGTGCTAGGATTACAGGCACGAGCCACCACATCCGGCCCAATGTGTCTTTAAAAGAGCTTCTCGTGTATTTCTGGTGGGAATGAAAAAATGGGGCAGCCGCTGTGGAATATGATGAGGTGGTTCCTCAAAAAGTTAAAATTCCCACTGTTTCTCCAGATCATCAGCCTGACCTACAGTCTCACTTCCATTGAGCCTTTGCTCCAATGTCACCTTCTTGATGAGGCCTCCCTGCCACCCCCAGCTCACTCTCCCAATCCCCCTTCCCCTCTGTCCTTTCACTTTTTCCCACAGCACAGCTCCCCTTTTAGCAGATGAGAAAACGTGCTCATTTACTGTTTGCTGTTTGTCTCTCCCATCCCTGGAATGTAGACTCCATGACAGGTGGACTCTTTTGTCTATTTTGTTCGCTGACACATCCTCAGCACCTGGCCCAGCTCCTAGCACGTGGTAGGCACTCACTAAATATTTGTTGAATGAATGAAGCTAGGTTGTCAGTCTCTCTCAGATTAGAAAAAAACAGCTTCCCCGAGGCCTGTACTCGTGGAGATGAAATCATAAAAACAGCCATAGCCCCCAATTTGTCTGCCCCCCAGGGACGCTCAGGGCAGGGGTCTCCCTCCTCCCTGGAGTTTCTCCCCTGAAATGGTCCCTCATCTCCCTGACAACTGTGTTCCTCTGACAGGGAAGTTCTCCCCTCCTGGGTGATGTTGCCTTGCACATCAACTCCCTGCGCGCAGGGCGAGGATAACTGTAGTGTTAAGACAGAGGGATGAGGGCCCGAGGGGCAGGCTAGCCAAGGCCCCCATGGCCTGCATTGGTGGCTGCGAAACCTGGCCGAGGTGGCCCATCCTGGAATGTGCCCAGAGCACATCTCACTTCTAGTCTGGGGACCCGGCAGTCTGCACTTCCTGAAAAGGGGCCGATCTATGGCAGAGGGTATATTTTGGGCAGGTACGACACACCCATGGAAGCTGTCTCGCAAGCTTTAAGAAAAATCCCACAGGTTCTCCACGGTAAGCACTTACAGGAATGTCTACCCTTTTCAAAGGAAAAAAAAAGAATTTCGCAGTGATCCCTCCCTTCAGTGGGCCAAGTTCTGAGAGACCGGGCAGGACCTGCACCTAATTAGCCACCGGAGAGGCAGCGGTGATTCACCGCCCATCATTTACAATCATATCAAGATTTCAGGTTTTGCAACCGAGGCTCAGAATGAAACCGTTTGGGTCTCGCAGATCTGCTGCAGTGTGCTGGCTTCGGCTTCGAACTGGTGACTTCATAAACAACCTGGAGGTGGGAAACCTGGCTCCCATTGGCAGGCAAGATCGGCCTGGCCTGGCTTGGGGGGCTGAGGCAGCAGCTTGGGAAGAACGGGAATGAGAGCAGGGGGTGGTTCTGAGCAGAGGGGACTCCAGGGAGGGTGGGGGGGATGGCTGGCTGATCAAAGGGCCCCCTCGAGCCAAACCTGTGGAAAGTGCTTTGATCTCCTAATCACATCTATTTATCTTGGGTCTGGCCTGAGACAAAAGAACCGCCCTCCTTTGAGGGCAAGCCCCGCTCCTGTGGAGCATCCCAAGCGCCAAGCCCAGTGCTTGCTTCTCTGTGAGTTCCTGAGACCTTGGGCAACCAAGAAGGCAGGCCTGGGATCCCTTAGCCCCAGCCAGCCCCTGGCTGACCTGGACCCAGAGAGCTGCCTGCCAGAGGGAGAGGGGGATAGAATCCACTGGAACTAAGCCTGGAAAACCAAAACTGGTAGCCAGATGCAGAGGCTAGAGCAGCAGCAGCAACCTCCTTGTCCTCTGAGGTCTCCAAGTGTGTGTGGTAGAGACGAGGGGCTGGAAGGAGTGAGAAGCAGAGTTCCCCATAGTCTTTCATTTGGCTCCCCCACATCCCATAATAACAACAATGATAACAGTAATAGCACTTACTTTGTGCCCGGCACTGTTCTTAACACTTTCCCTTTATTAACCCATAGCTATACAATCATAATCCCCATTTCAGGCTGGGCATGGTGACTCAACGCCTGTAATCCTAGCTCTCTGGGAGGCCGAGGCGTGTGGATGGTTTGAGCTCAGGAGTTCGAGACCAGCCTGAGCAAGAGCGGGACTCCGTCTCTACTAAAAATAGAGAAAGAAATTAGCTGGACAACTAAAAATATATAGAAAACGTTAGTCAGGCATGGTGGTGCATGTCTGTAGTGCCAGCTACTCGGGAGGCTGAGGCAGGAGGATCCCTTGAGCCCAGGAGTTTGAGGTTGCTATGAGCTAGGCTGACACCACGACACTCTAGCCTGGGCAACAGAGTGAGACTCCGTCTCAAAATAAATAAATAAATAAAAATAAATATTCCCCACTTCACAGATGAGCAGACTGAGGCCCAGAGAGGTTAATTGACTCAGATGAGATTACACACCTCAGACGCAGGCGGTGTGGCCGTGTGGCCTGCTCGCCCTCAGTTCCCCCCTTTCCTGCCTCCTGACTTCTGAAATGGTGGGACGAAACCAGGACCTAATCACTCTGATCTGGCTCTAGCACCCAGGCTCAGCATCTTCGCTGGAGCATCTATTTTGTCAAATGTGGATAACAAGCCCCTGCTCCACCACCCTATGGGGAGAGGGGGAGCATTTTGAAGGTTGGGAGATACCAGGAACGTGACAGTGTTCGCAGCAACAACCACCGAACCCTAATGCTAGGTGAAAGTGAGAGTCTGTGTTCTTTTCTTTCTTCTTCTCAACCCTCTCGGTTTCCTGCAAGATCAAAGTCATGAGAGGTGTGCGGTGGGAGTGGTTTGGGGAGCAGAGCTGACGGGCAACAGGGGGTTGAGGCTGGGGGCATTTTCGGGCTCGAAAGGGCTCTGAAATGACTCTCTTTCTAGGACCTGCCAGGAGAACCATTAGTCTTACAACTCCAGGAGGCGCCATTCACATAGGATACAGGGCTAATAGTGACCCCTGGAGTCATTCCACATGCCCACTGGGCTAAGTGGGAGAAACTTCTAGAAAGGACACTTCTGCCTAGGGAACAGCCCCAGCCCTCCATGGCAGCCCCTGGGTATGAGGCATTGAGGGTGGTGGGGGGCAGGTAGGGAGAGGGCAGAGGCCAGGGCAGGCCAGGGAGGGAGGGCAGCCTTTGGAGAAAAGCTCAGGGAAGCCCCTCCCCCACCCTGCCCCCGCCCGGGCTGTGGGAGGGAGACCCTGACCACATCAGGGGTGTGTGGCGAGGAAATGAGGCCTCCTCAGGAACGAGCTGCAAATGAGAACCGTATGGAGTTTCGGGATCCCCGAAGGAACACAGGGAAAGGATACAGTTGCGTCCATGGGAAAGTTATTATCATCTCCGCTGAAGTTAAACATTCAGGAGGGTCTGCTTTCCATCTCCTCCGCCTGGGAGCCTGCGAAGGGGGGAGGCGAGTCGGGAAGGCCTGGCAGGTCACGTTTTCTGAGGGGAATCGGGGACAGGGAGGGGCTGTCAGAGGCAGCCGGGGCCCGGGGGAGGTCCTCTGAACCTCCAGCCTGTGCTCCTGCCCTGTGTCTGCCTCACTCTCCCTCCAGGGCTCAGAAATCCATCGCTCCTCTCTCCTGCTCGAGCTCCGCTCTGGGGCTTTGCAGAGGCTGAACTTCACCTCTGCAAGTCCCTGGGCAGATGGGGTTGGGAACAGAGGGCGAAGGCTGGGGGGAATGAGAGGCCCTGGCCCCTGGAAAGAAAAACAGAGAATGCAGAACTCAGGGAGAGCTGAAGGAAGGCAACAGCTCTGGGCTTCTGGAAATTTCCCCCTTTCCTTAAAATTTACTAGGAATGGAAGTGAATCTGGCAGAGAGGTCTGAGAGAGGAGGTGAGGACCTGTCCTCCAGGTGCTGGGCTCCGCTGGCGTCTACCAGCGGCCTTTGAGATAACAAATCTGCCTCAGAAAAGGATCCTGTTGATGCAGCAGTCCTTGGAGGTCAGAGAGAAGCTGGACTTTCAGGTTTCAGGGGGAACAAGTGTTCTGGGCAGAGGACCCTGCGGCCTCTAAGCCTTCAAAGCCCGAGACCTTCTCAGGCCCCTCGGAGGCCCCCACCTCAGAGATGGGTCCCTTCCTCTTCCTCCTTCTCCTCTGCTGAAGGATTTTGATTCTCTGAGCATGGAGGGCAGAAGGCTGCCTGCCCGCCTCACAGCTCCTCCCTGCTCCCTGGCCTGCAGCCCTGTTGAGATCTTCTGGGGTTTTCTCTCGTGAGTAATGATGGGGAAAGACAAGAGATTTTTAAAGGCTCCTTTCTGACACCCCCCCATCCCCTCACTTTTCTGGACGGACAGGTGCCCACCTAGGGGCCAATGAGGTGCTGTGGGATCTGCGAAGGCCACAGTCCAAGGCAACAACGCCCAGCCTTGGAGCGCCTCCCAGGCACTCCCCCAGGGGCAAGCAGGAAGGGGACCCCAGTCATGGTGGAGCACACATGGGCTGTGAGACCCAGGCCTTGGCCCCAGTTGTGTGCCACCACCACCGCCCCCCTCCACCCCTCGACCCGCGTCAAGCCACATAACCTCTCAGACCAGTTTTCTCACCTGTCAAAGTAAGGAGAGTAACACTAGTGGCCAGAATGGTTTTGAGGATTCGCTGACAAAACACATCTCGCTTGTGGAAGGTGCATGCCAAACGAAGTTTCCTGTGGCATACACATCCCTGGCGCTGGACCAGCCCCGAGGACATGTGGGTATTGAGGACCGAACTGAAATGAGTCAGCAATTGAGTTCAGGTGCTAATAACAGAGATCTAACTGCAGAGGCTTACACAGATTTGAGGTTTATTGTCTCTCATTTAAAAAGTCCAGGGGTGGGCAGTCTGGGGCTGATATGGTAGCTACATTCATCAGGGACCCAGGCTCGCTCCATATTTCCGCTTTGCTTCCTTTAGCATGGGGATTCCATTCCCAAGATCGCAAGATGGCTGTTGGAGCTCCAGCCATCATCATTCCGGACAGGATAGGTTTAGGAATAAGGAAAATAGCAAAATGCACAGGAGACTTCCACAGCCGAACGGGCCCCTTTGAAGATTTGCCCTTACACGCCATCGGCCACTTCTAAGCTTCAAGTGAGGCTAGGGGTATAGCCCTTGAGTTGTACACAATGTTGCCCCTAATAAAATCAAAGGGAGACGGGGAGAATGCAGAGCTGATATTCACAGGTATAGAGGTACTGTTGTCAAAAAATTGAAATATTTCCATACTGATGGCCCCTTCCCCAAGCCTTACCTCCAATGTTCCTCCTCTGGCCTGGGCCCCTTCTCTATCTCCCCATGATCCAGCAACAGAAAGGTCAATGCCTGGCCCAGCAGAGGATCCCCTGAATCCTGGTTCAGCATGAGGCGGGCATCTGCTCTGA
The DNA here is from genome assembly GCA_963575035.1 of Avahi laniger. Classification (NCBI taxonomy): domain Eukaryota; kingdom Metazoa; phylum Chordata; class Mammalia; order Primates; family Indriidae; genus Avahi; species Avahi laniger. The sequence goes on from CAUYSK010053372.1 coordinate 11,684, forward strand.
TTGGTCATTGCCTATACTATACAGTGGGGAAATATTTGAAATGGAAGAATGGGTGCCAGGTAGGTAAACAGCCCAAATGAAGGTTTCTAGAAGCTTCCCAGGAGGAAGGAAAAGAAAATTAGTGGCAGCTCAGAGAACACAGAGTGCTTCTGTTGAAGAAGACCTGGTTTGCTCTCTAGGACAAGAGCAACCCTTAGAACTGGGCAGTTAAAGCCCCTGGTCTGGGTCCCATGTTCCAGAAGGCCCTGCTCTGGCCACACCTATGCCCATGGGGGCAAGGAGTCCACAGGACCAAAGAGACAGCCACCTGGAGGCTTTCTTCCCTTCTGGACATACTCTGGGATCCTGGGACCGCAGAATTCCCTGTCAGACTGCCTGAAGCCAGGGACTGCCCAGGTCTCTTCCCCATGTCCGGAGGGAACATGTTCCCATCTGGTCACACCCTATCTTAGTTCTTTTCTGCCGCTCTAACAAAATTCTTCAGACTGGATAATTGATAAAGAACAGAATTTTATTTTCTCACAGTTCTGGAGGTTGGAAAATCCAAGATCAAGGTGCCAGCAGATTCAGTGTCTGGTGAGGACTGTTCTCTGCTCCCAACATGGCATCTCTTGCTGTGTCCTGACATGGCAGAAAGGGCAAATAGCTCCATTGCACCTCTTTTATAAGGTCACTAGTCCCAATCATGAAGGTTCTGCCCTCATGACTGATCACCTCCTAAAGGCCCATCACATTGACAATTAAGATTCAACCTATGAATTTGGGAGGGAAGCATTCAGACCAAAGCCCACCCTTACTTAGGTCAGAGCAGTAGCCAAGAGGCGACTGCAGAGAGAGTGTTGGGGGTCAGGGAAGGGACAGGGCTGAAACATATGGGCTTGACTGGGGACACATGTGTGCACATGAGGCCCTTCCCAGGGTGGGACCGAGCCTCAGAGGTGGGAAGAGAAAGGGGGACAGATCAGGGCTAGGAGCCAGCTCTCCCCACACAGCTGTGCTCCAGTACAGAACTCTGAAAGAATCCAAGAAGCCCAAGAAGTCTAAATTGAAACCTGGCCTTTCACATCCCCGTGAAGTTATATTCAACAGATTTTATGTCATGGTTCGTAAGCTTGGTTTCAACTATTAAATATTTACAGATATGGCATGCGGGCCTCTGTGTGTACTCTTGTCCTGGACCCCAACGAAGTTGAGGGTGAGCCTGTCTGCGACGATCATCCATCAGTAAGTCTGGCCCCTGGATCATTGGAGAGGGGATTATCAGAGCAGAGGGCTCACCTGGGTGGAGCGTGACAGCAGTGAGTCCCAGGAGGTGAGCCTGAGCACCACCATCAAGGCGGCCATGGCTTAAACGTCCCCCCACCCCAAATCTTCCTGCCTGGTGCGGGAGCCCTGGGTGTTTCTCACAGTATCAGGAAGCAGGTCTGCAGCTTTAAAAGCCTGGCTGCATGTTTGAGGAACATCCCCGCAAGCGACAATTCGTGAGCGTCTTCTAGGGGCCAGGCAGTGGGGATATTGGCCACTCCTGTCGGAAGAGGCAAAGCAGCCAACCATCAATGTCCACCATCAAGTCCACGTTTGAACTGTAGTTGGAAGAGCGCTGTGTGTGAGGTGACTGTGGGTTGACCAGACAGATGCCACCACAGGCGGGAGGGCCTTGTGGAGAGAGATGTCAGATAGATCTTAAGATCCAGGCCCATCTCCACAGGAACTCTTCCCTGGTGGGAAAGAAACCAATGGCTTTGGGAATGGCCTCAGACCTGCCCCTCCCCCACAGGGCCTGTGCAAGTAGCTATCGCCACCCATCTTCCCATGCAGTGACCGACAGACTCAGGGCAAGGCACAGTGGCTGTGACGGGGACCTGACTTGCTCTGTGGGCTTGTTCCCAGCCTGCATCCCAGTCCCCACACCCCTGGGATTCCCAGGTGCCCTGCTGTCCCCCGCAGCCCCTACCACTGCCCGCCTTCTCTTTCCCGGGAGCCAATTTCACTACACTTGCTTTCTGGAAAGGATGGGCACAGCTGATTCCAGCCACACAGACCCAAGAACCTGCAGTCCCTGGTTCCCAGGGCGTAAGAGTGACTCCCCTAAAACTCTACGACAAATTCAGTGCACTGGTACATCTGACCATTCTTTGGGGGAGGGAGGCCCTAATTTTCATATGTTTCCCCACAAAAACTCTCAATGATTTCTGTCTTCTCGTGGGTGAATGCTTTTTAGTGTATGTCTGTTCCACTATCATTGTCAGTGAAAAATCTCTTCTTGCTAACTTTTAAAAGTATATTATATGGGAGGCCAAGGCGGGCGGATTGTTTGAGCTCAGGAGTTCGAGACCAGCCTGAGCAAGAGCGAGAACCCGTCTCTACTAAAAATAGAAAGAAATTAATCGGACAACTAAAAAACTATATAGAAAAAATTAGCCGGGCATGATGGCACGTGCCTATAGTCCCAGCTACTCGGGAGGCTGAGGCAGGAGGATCATTTGAGCCCAGGAGTGTGAGGTTGCTGTGAGCTAGGCTAACGCCACGGCACTCACTCTAGCCACGGCAACGGAGCGAGATTCTGTCTCAAAAAAAAAAAGTATATTATAAAATATTTCCTGGCATGGAAGAAATAAGTTTAGGAAAGCAAAGGGCTAGATGGAGAGAGCGAGAACAAGAGAGAGAAATATCACTTTCTAAGAGACGCTTCACCAACGCCCCAAACAAAATCCAGACCCTCTGTCGCACTGTCTGTTGGCATCTGATATTTTTCCTTCAGAGCATTTTCTCGATTCGCAATTATAGATTTACTTGTAAGGTAAGCCGTTTTCTTTCTGAGGTAAGGGGCTGTGCCTGTTAGGTTTTCAAGTGTACACCCATTGTCTAGCACAGTTTAGGTGCTCAGTAAATATGTATTAAAGGAAGTAACAAATTATTTAAGGGAGTGGGTCCAAAAACAAGGTCTTAAGAATTTGCAGAGGGATGAGACCAGCTTCCACGTGCTTTCCACCAAATCCAATGATTGGTTGGGATTCTATCCCAACAGGAAAGATCCAAAAAGAGGCTGATATTGCCCCAACTGTGCACCTCCTGCCCCTCTCCCTAGCTGTTCCAGTTATGACATTATCTGTGAAACAAATTTTCCTGACACTTTGTGGCAAAAAGATAAAATAATTATGTCTGCAGATTCTGCAGATCAGAAATTCAGACAGGGGACAGCGGCGACAGCTTATCTCTGCTCTGTGACATCTGAGGCCTCAGCTGGAAGACTCAGAGACTGGGGACTGAAGGATGATGTTGGTCATCAGCTGGGGCCTCGGTTTCTCTTCCCATGATCCCCCAGCCCTCCACGTGGACTGTCTGCCGGGGCTGGTTTGGATTTGCTCACAGCATGGTGGCTGTGTTCCAAGGGAGAGCATCCCCAGAGCAAGAGAGACCCAGATGGAAGCTGTATATCACTATTTATGACCCCACCTCAGAAGTCACATAGCAATGCTTCTGCCCCATTCTATTCATCCAGGCAATCACAAAGTCCCACCCAGGATGAAGGAAGGGGACACTCTCCTGCCTGTTGATGGGAGAGTGTCATGCTTCTAGAAGAACATGTAGGACCAGAAATATTGTCGTAGCCATTTTGGGAAAATACGATCTGCCACAGGCCCAACACCAGCATGCTAGTCCGAGGCCTCATGCCCTTGGATCCCCCCTCCCTGCCCTTCCTCTGCTTTGCTTTGTCTGTGTGTTCCCTGCCATCCAGCTGGGTTCTACAATGGAAGGTACTAGAAGAAGACTGGAGGACAGGAGGAAGGGAAAAGCCAGAGTATTAAATATTTCTTCTCTTCACTTTGTGCTTCAACAGCTGGGGCTCCTCTGTGGCCCCATATCCCAGTGGACAGGCCCACGGCAGCAACAACTTCTGCCTGCTCACCCCGGAGCTGGGCGTCAGTGGCCTGGCTCTTCCCTGTATCCCCGCAGCTTTAGGGGGACAGAGGCTTCCTGTAGTTGCTTATCTCTGGGTTGTCTCACCTTCTCCTGTTTGGCGGCTCAATTTTTCCATCACATGTGTAAATAATTTTGTGCATAAAATTCCATCTGTTCAAAATACCAAGAGTAGTTTCTGTTTTCTTGACTGGACTTTGACCAATAAAACTAGCAAGGACCAGTGAGTGCTTGCAAGAAAGCAGAGAAGATCATGGAATTTGTATCAGAAACCCTGGGATCAAGTCTTGGCCCCATCTGTCACTCAGTTTGATTCACTTTGAAAAATGTGTCTTTCTCCATGGCTCTAAAACAGCAAAATTAAATAAGAGTCTTTAGAGCCCATATGTTCATAGCCAGAATTTTCAATTTCCTCTTGAAACATTTACAGTAGTTGTCTGACTTCGATAGCTCTTCGCTTTCTTAAGTGTACTGTGGACCCACAGCCAGGAATCACAGAGTCAAGAATGTTGGCCAGATAATGCATATGATGGGCCACCTCCAAGATGGCCTCCAATGATCCTCACCTCGTGTTATTCATGACCTTGTGTATCCCTTCCCTGATCAATAGGATGTTTGGGGAATCATACATTGTGACTTCTGAGGCTGGATTATCAAAGACTTTGTGGCTTCCGCTCTGCTCTCTCATGGATCAACCTATCTGGGGGAAGCCAGCCACCATGTTGTGAGGCTACTCAAGTAGCCCTATGGAGAGGTCCATGTGGTGAGGAACTGAGGCCTCCTGCCAACAGCTGTGCAAGTGAACTGTCTTGGAAGTGGATCCTTCAGCCCCAGTCAAGCCTTCAGATGACTGCAGTCCTAAACAACACCCTGACTACAATCTCATGAGAGACTCTGAGCCAGAACCACCCAGTTAAGCTGTTCCTGAATTCTTGACTCACAAAAACTATGAGGTAATGAATGTTTGTTGTTGTTTAAGGCCATAAAGTTTTGGTGTAATGTGTCCTGCAGCAATAGATGATCAACACAGTACAGTAACATTACAATAAGTTCCAAGGACAGAAACTGCTGTTGACCCCTGGAAGGTGGGCATCCCCATCATCCAAAAATGTATTCCAGGCAGATGAAGGTGCCAAACGTCGGAAACCTAAAAAGTGCTAGAGAAAAATACAAAATAAGTTTTTACACTATTGGGGCAAGGCATGAAATCCAGAAGTCATGGAAAAGACTGACGGATTTGACTACATAAAAGTAAAACCTCGTGTATGAAAAAAGGGCAGCATAAACAATGTCTGCAATAAATGAGAAACTGTGGGGAGAAGAAGGTGAAGGCAAACACGTATAAGGAGCAGCTTTTATTGGGGAATTTTTCAAGTAAGTGCTCAATAAGATAAGGCACGTGGCCTGTTCTCTCATCACCTCACAGAGAGAAGTGGGGGGCCGAGCTAAATACACAGCAGGGCTATGATCCAAGAGAGGGGCCCTACACCAGCTTACCCTGCTTGTTATCTTTTAATTGTGTAAGCTTGCAGTGGCTTTATATACAGGGAATAAACAGTCAAGACATGGGGGCAAGCATGCTAGAGGAAGGGGAGCCCTCAGCCCAATGCAAACTTGGATTCAGTCAGAGCCACTCCAACTAGGGGGAAGGAGGGGCCCTCGGCCTGAACAGGCAACATAAGAAGGGTTCCTGGAGTGATCATTGGACCTTTCTGCTTGTCACTCCCCAAAACGTTTGCAATATGCGTCACAGACAAAATGTTAACATCTCCAATAAACAAAGAGTTTCTATCAATTTATTTGAAAAAAAATAGCCAAATAAGAAATGAACAAAATATAAGAACACAAATCAAAGATGAAGAAGTAGAAAAGGCCTATAAACATATGAAAAGATGCTCACTTTCACCCAATGATAAAGGTAATGCAAAATTAAAACCAAAATGAAATACCCATTTTTTAACTTGTTTGATTGGCAGAAAAATCTAAGCAATTGACAATAACTAGTGTTGGCAGGCAAATAAATTGGTTAAGTGTTTTTTAAAAAACAATTTGGGCCGGGCACGGTGGCTCACACCTATAATTCTAGCACTCTGGGAGGCTGAGGCCGGAGGATCACTTGAGGCCAGGAGTTCGAGACCAGCCTGAGCAAGAGCGAGACTCCATCTCTACAAAAAAATAGAAAAAATTAGCCAGGCATGGTGGCATGCACCTGTAGTCCCAGCTATTCAGGAGGCTGAGGCAGGAGGATCTCTTGAGCCCAGAAATTCGAGGTTATGGTGAGAGAGTTTGAGGTTGCAGTGAGCTGCGATGAGGCCACTGCACTCCAGCCTGGGCAACAGATCAAGAACCTGTCTCAAAAAAAAAAGCAATTTGGCAATATCTTACAATTGTAAGAACTGTAAGTGCATAAATCCTCTGTGCACAATACTCCCTAAAGAAATCAATATTTTGGAAATATACAAAAGCTCAAGGAGACACGAACTCATTCATTCCAAAAATATTGATTGTATACTGTTCCAGGTGCAGGGGACGTAGCAGTGAAAAAACAAGTCTCTGCTGACATCCTAGAAGGGGAGATAGTTAAAAACCTACGAGCAAATAAAGTGCGATTATCCTCACCAAGGACGCCACAAGTAAAAAGACTGACAATGTCAAGTGTTGACAAGAACATGGAGCATCTGGAACTCTCATTCTTTGCAAGTGAACATGTAAAACAATTTGTAAGTTTCCTATAAAGTTAAATATACTCTTATCATATAACCTTGTAATAGCACCCTTAGATATTTACCCAAAATAAATGAAAGCATATGTGTACAAAATCTTATACATGAACGGTCATAGCAGTTTTATTCATTATAGCTCCAAACTATAAACAATCCAAATGTCCATCAACAGGAGAATGAATAGACAAATTGTGATATATCCATACAATGATATTTACTACTCAGCAATAAAAAGAAATTAACTCTAGATACATACAACATGGATGAACCTCAAAAGTATTATGCTAAAATAGTATGCAGTCACATAAGAGTGCATGCTTCATGATTCCACTTATCTGAAATATCAGAAAAGATAAAAATTGATCTATAGTGGCAAAGCAAATCAGTGCTTGCCTGGGACTGGGGATGGGAGGAGGGGATTGGCTGCAAAGGGGGCACAAAGTAACTCTCAGAGGTGATGAAAGTGTTCTATACTTTGATGATGGTGGTGATTACATGGGTTACATTTGTCAAAACTCATCAAACCGTATACTTAAAATAGCTACATTTTGCTATATGTAAATTATACACCAATAAAAGTGATTAAAAGAAACTGTATAGGTGTATTTTTTCTATATATGGCACAGTCCCACCCATGAAACCTCCTGAAGGCAACAGCATGGGTTCTTCCCTCAGGGCCTGCAAATAGGGCACCAAGTACCGTGCTAGAATGTGTGAAATACACTGAACTCCACAGTCACCCAGATGAGGATGCAAGGGGACACCTGTCAGGAAATGCACATACTCTCTCTCTCTCTCTTTCTCTCTCTCTCCAGAAGTGCAAGATAGTGTTTTGGTCACAGGCAGCTGATGTGAACTGAAACAGTATCACTCTGTGATGTTAGGAATTCATTGCCCTAAAGATTTTTTAAATGTACCTAATTATGTGTCATCCCATGGCTCATGTGTCTAACCAAAGTTGCTATTCTTATTACTGCATGGTGTCCCCAAACGTAGTGGCTTAGTACAACAATTTATTATTAACTCTCACAGTTCTGTGAGTTGATTAGGCTCAGCTGAAGGGTTTTCAATTCCAGTCTCTCATGTAGTTGCAGTCAAGTGTCAGCTGGAGCTGGAGTTATCTGAAGGCTTGACCAAGCTGGACAACCAAGATGGTGCACTCACAAGGTTGGTAATTAATGTTGGCTGCTGGCTGGGAACTTAACTGTTGACTAGCTGTTGACTAAAGCGCCTTACATATGGCCTCTCCATGTAGATTGGGCTTCTCACATCATGGTGGCTGGGTTCCAAGAGGGACTATCCCAAGAGCCAGCATTCTAGTCAGGCCAGGTAGAAGCTGCAAGGCTTTCTGTGACCTCATCTTGAAAATTGTACAGCCTCACTTCCACTTCATTCCATTAGTCAAAATGGTCACAGAACCCATCCAGGCTCAGGAGAGTGGAGAAATAGTCTCCTCTACTGGATGGGGGAGTGGCAGGTCACATGGCAGAAGTGTGTGGGATATTGTTGCAGCCATCTTTTGGAAAATACAACCTGTCCCAACTCTGTAGTGATACCTCTTTTTTCCTTGCTTTCCAATGTAGAATTTTAAGTTGGGCTCCAACAACTTTAACTAAGGATAAAGGTTTGGAAAAGGCAGGATTACCTTGGTGGTCAGCCCAGTTATACATGCATTGCTATATATACACTGCGCCTTGTTATATATACACTAGTAGTAATATGCAATACAGAAGTTAGTGTCCCCAGATAACTGTAGCCCTTAGAGTGCTCAGTAGTTTCTCTCTTACTCTGGGACCTCCTTCTGCTATTAGCCTTCACTTTTCTCTCGGGATCAGCCTAATCCGAAAGATATTTCTCTGAGCCACCCTTGACACTACCTTCTCAGCTCCCAGATCATCCTTGTTTTGTTTCACATCAGCTGGATACTGTGCTTACATCACAACAAGGTTTGAGGGAGGCACATCTCACAAACTAGCATGAAAACCCAATCGCGTTAGGAACCGTAAAAGGATCTTCACTTGCTGTCATCCAGCCATTTACAAGGTCTTGTAGAGCTGGGTTGCAATGTCTCATCTCACCAATAGGTAGTAGCTTAACATTTGACTTGGGCCTGCATTTTAAGGAGAGGAGATATAAAATGGGTCTCGGGAGAAAGGAAGGTAGCAGGGGAAGTATCTAACATACTCCTGTGTCCCAGCTTGACATTTTCAAGTTTGAAATTGTAATTATTCTAAAATGCCCTTTTTTATCAGGTTTTGAAGTTTGATAAAACTGGTTTCCTCACAAAAAAAGGACATCTATGACAGCTGTGCAGCATGTACTAGAGGAAGTCTTGATAATATAAAATGTCATCCAATATCCTAACTTGTTTTGCAGCCAGTCAACAAACCATAATGGATAAACCCTGCCAAGGGCACCCTATTAGGGCCTCAAAGTGGGTCATGATCAGGAATAAATGAAGTCCCTATTGTCAAAGCTCCTACAAGACCGATAACGCACAATCAACTTAAATAATGGCAACTTGGCCAGGCACAGTAGCTCATGCCTGTAATCCCAGCATTTTGGGTGGCCGAGGTGGGAGGATCACTTGAGGACAGGAGTTTGAGACCAGCCTAGGCAACATAGCAAGACCTTGTCTCTATTAAAAAAGGAAAAAAGAAAGAAAAATTAGCTGGGCATGGTGGCGCACACTTGTAGTCCTAGCCTAGGAGTTCGAGGCTGCAGTGAGCTATGATCACACCATTGCAATGCAACCTGGGCAGCAGAGCAAGACCCTGTCTCTAAAATAAATAAATAAATAATTTTTTAAAATATGGCAACTGCAGGGCTCAGATATGGGGCAGTTGATGATCATAATTGCCCTGGCAGGGGGGAGTAATGAGGGGAAGAGCAGAGTCAGAAAGCCAAGAGAAAACTGGTTGTTGATGCCTATGGGATACAGTTGGGCGAAATGTCAGAGAGAAATGGGAAAAAAAAAAAAAAACGAATGGTGCAAAGAGTGTTGTAAGAAAATACAGGCTTGACTTGACTGTAGGGTGCAGACCCTAATTTTGAATTATAAGATGTTAGTACCAACAGGAACCCCAGAGAGCATCCGGTCCCAAACTAATGACCAATAGGGCCACCATCAGTTTGAGGCACACCCAGACCAGAATGCGCCAAGCGGACTTCCACATTAAGGTTCTCTCCAAGTGTTGAGCGAGGATGATGTAACACAGGCAAAGAAAACAGTTATTAATCAAACTTTCCAAGAGGCACTGACCTCTCTTCTTTTTTCATCGAATCCAACTCAGCTTGCCAACTCTCTAAGTGACCTGGGGAGATTGCTTCTCCTCTCTGAGCCTCGTTTCCTTACCTTATCAAGCGCTTACTGTATGCTTTGCACTGCTCTCGGTGCTTCATATGTGTTAATTCGTGTAGTCCCCACTATAGTCCTGTGAGGTAGGTACAATTATCGCCATCCCCATTTTGCAGATGAGAAAACTGAGACAGAGGTTAGTAACTCGTCTAAGGTCACATAGCTAGTAAGTGGTGGAGTCAGGTTCAAACTGGGGCTGTGTGGCTGCAAGTCTGTGCTCTCGACCACTAGGTAACCCTGCTTCTCAGCTGGCAGGGTTGGACTAGATGCCCTCCAAGGTGTCTTCCAGCACCGATGTGTTAAGATTCTACCCACTTGCTTCCTCTGGAATTGGTCAGGGAGAACCCAGAGTTAAATTCTCTCAGGTAGTGATGACAACAGTGACATAACATTTGACAAAGTGGCCAAAGACAGAGGCCACTCACAACCCTCTCACTTACTGAAATTTCAAGAGCAATTTCTTCAAGTCCCTAAAATCCTCCCCGAATGGCCACGTATCCTCCTGCTTTTTGGCACATTTTGCAACTCCACACATCACAGAAGAGGCCAGTGGGCACGATCAGAACCCCGAGAAGAGAGGAAAATGTGGAGGGCAACGACAGCACTTGCCGTTTTCAATCCATCCATCTCTGTTGCTGTTCTCTCAGTGCCTGTTCTTTTGCATAACGGGTCTGCTTTTCCAAATGTGATTTTTAAACTGCAGCAGAGAGAAAACAAAATAAACACAGCATGGTCCGCCTAGGGCCCGCACTTTCTATTCCCTGGTTACAAAGTAAAATTAGCTAGCTGGTGGCCAGGGCTGGGAGATTTATTTTGGTCTGAAGTCAACCCACAGATTAACAATATTGGCAAGAACTATATAGGAGGGGAAAATATTTTGGACAAGGCTGCATATGTTTGCAGATACATCATCTCCCTCTGCACAACGGCCAAGGTTAAAGAGAAGAGGAGTCGGGACAAGGCCTTGTCTTCTTCCTGTGAACTGTCACTCTCCCTGCATGATGCCAATTCACATCCTCTGGGAGCAGTGGTACTGTGCTCCGAAGGACCCAGGGAAGGTAGACAGGAAAGAACACTCCAGATCTGGTAGAAGAGTGGCTTGTTCATCTTTTCTTTCCTCCTTTTCTTCAAGGCTCACATTCCATTCCAAGGATAATTCTCAGGCAACAGCTATTTCCGGATTCTCAAGGACTAGCGGAGGGTACTGTCAGAAAAAATTATCCCAAATTGGAAATAGGCAAAAGAGATTATTGGGTTTCTTCACAGTGCAAAAGTGAGCTTAGACTTTTGATTTTCCCGGTAGGGGCAAAGGTTAATTTTAAGATTTTTGTCTGGTAGAGATGCAAATAATTTCCGATCCAGCCATCTCATCTTAGCATTCTCCTATTAAATTGCCTATAAATACCTAGCTCCTCATATTCTTATTGGGACCAGTTGTAACATCTTACAGGTTTCCTCATTAATTAATGAGTTAAATCAAATCGTTGACATGTGGTCATTTTATATTTGCATGACAGTCAAGTTTTTTAACCTTTCGAAAATTCTCCTTTAACAAAGGAATGCTGTGTCTGTTGGCACGACATTTTTCTCTGGCCTCCTTATCATCCCGACTCAAACCCATGAGCCAATGTCCCATCCTCCTCTGGGTGAACTCCAGAGACAGACAACAGGTGGAGATGGGGCTGCAGATGAAAGCCCTGCCCCTTGACCCACTCATCTCCACCTTCCACTGGAGTGTGCTCAGCCTTCAAGAAACAACTACGGGTAGAGAAAAGTTTCCAAGACACATAGGAGTCGCCAGCCCTCTTCTCTCTTCTAGATACTCATGAGTTTGGGCAAAGTAAGTCATCAATTCTTTGAGGAAGCTTTCTCTTCCTCCAATTGGAAGTAGTAATTTTCACACTGCATATTTCACAGGTGGTTTCTAAAGTGCTTCTCAAACTTTAATGTGCAAACAAGTCACCTGGGCAACTTCTTAAAATACAGATTCAGATTCGGGGGTGGGATCCAAGCACCTGCCTTCCTAACAGCCTCCTGGCTGGTGCTGTTGCTTCTGCCAGTCTGTGGGCTCTACTTCGAGTAGCAAGGCTCTGAGGCTGATGTGAGAGCCTGCCCTTTGAAAACCACAGGGGACAGCAGAAATGTACTGAGAGGTCCATGGGAGTGGATTTAAGACTCCACTCCCACAAGTCATGGGGCCACAGGTCTGAATAAATACGAGGATCCACCATCTCCTAAGCCTATGGTGTGCCTGCAGGGTACCCTAAACCCATAACACACCTGATCTCACTTAATCCTCACAACCAGCCTATGAAGGAAGAAGTTATCATAATCCTGATGTGACCAAAAAGGAAAACTGAGGCCCAGAGGGATGCAGTAAACAGCCCAGCACCAGTCACATAGCAGCGCTGACTTTTGGAGCCAGTTCTACTTGAACTCTAACCACATTACCACACAGCTTCCTCCCTCCACCACAACCTCCCAGAGCTGGGCTCCTTGGCCAAATCTCTAGGGGATTTTGAAAGGAAAATGGGAGAGCTTTCCTCCTTACCATGTGGCCCCCATTCCCCTCCTATTCCCTGGATAATTCCTCTGCCCTCTTTCACTGCAGCTGTCAGAGGAGAGGAGGGACAGAGGGACTTCCTAGTAATTCCAGAGTAGACAAATGTTCCTTGAGAACCTACTGTTTGCCTTGGCCCTGGAAGGGAATGTGGAGAAATTCAAAGAATCACAATTGATCTCTGCCCCCAAGGAGATCATACGCCAAAGGAGAAGTTGTCATGTATATGTATTACTGCAAGACAATTCCGATGGTCCCTGCCAGGCCTTTTGTTTTGGGAACCCCTCTCTCCTCTGGGCAAGGCTCTTGTTATCAGCAGAACTTTTGGTCTGTGAAGATAACCTTTAGGAACTTTTTTCACTGGACTGGGGGTGGGGGAGGGACAAGGCAGGTGGCATATGGGACAGCGCTGAGGGGGGAAGGGAGGGGACTGAATGGCAATTAGCGTCTGTTTCAGTTGATGGCGTGTGCTCCCAGGGACCCAGGGACTGGGTGCTCCTTTGCCAAATGTAAATATCAAACCAATAAATGCTAATGTAGCATGAAAAAGTGCTGATTTGGGAGAAAGTTCCAATCATTTAGAGAGCTTGTCGCAGAAAGCACTTAGGTGTTCCGGCTGCAACGGGAGCTGGGGAAGGAAATGAGAGGCTGGAATTCATAGCTCCTTTCTGGGTTCTGGTACTACCCTGGCCACCCATTCCTGGAAGAGACAACCAGCAAAGAGGGACATGGTAGGGGGAGGGGAGGTCCGTTGGTGAGGACGGGAAGCAATAAGCAGATGCAACCAGGAAGGTGAGGTCAAGGTCATGAACATCTGGCACCAGAAAAGGGAGATAGCAGAGAAGCCTATTATCAAGATCTCTGTGAACTTGACGCTTGCAACCTCACCCCAAGCCTGCCACACCTCCCCACATCACAGAGGCCCGGGAGGAACCCTGCAAATATTTGTGAACTGGATTCTATATAAGTGGCTGTTCAGGAAGCTGTGAGCTGGGCCACCACAGCTATAGTCCCAGCTGCTCGGAGGGCCGAGGCAGGAGGATCCCTTGAGGCCAGGAGTTTGAGACCAGCCTGGGCAACATAAGGAGACTCTGTCTCCTAAAAAACTTTTTAAAAGTTAGCTGGGCTCCATGGCGCAGGCCTATAGTCCCAGCTACTTAGGAGGCTGAGGCGGGGAGGATCACTTGAGCCCAGGAGTTTGAAATTGCAGTGAGCTATGATGAAACCACTGCACTCTACCCAGGGCAACAGAGGGAGATCCCGTCCCTTAAAAAACAAAACAAACAAACAAACAAAAAAACAGGAGCCAGAGACTAGGAGACTAGAAAGCAGGGAAGTGTGCTGCAGAGAAGACTCAACTGGACCTGGGAGAAGATACCTCTCTTGAATCTTGAGGCCTCAGTTGCTTCATCTGTAGAATGGGGATGATCCCCACTGGGAAAATTAAATGAAACAAAGATATATGTGCAAGTGCTTGGTAACCTACAAATCTAGGGGGCCATTAGTGCGTATTTCTCAGCAGAGTAGGTTGCCTAGGAGACAAGCAGCAGTGGGGACCTCACCCCGGACAGGCTGCAGCCGGATCCCCTGTGTGAATGACATCATGGCACAAACTCTGCTGGGCTCCAGGCTTTCCGGAGTCTCTTTCTGGTCCCAGGACACTGAACAAACACCTTAAGCCTCAAGTGCTGCTTCCTCCAGACATTCATGAGAGGGAAAACCAGTCATCTGCCTGTCCCCGCCTCTTCCCCTCTAATCTAACCCAGACATCTAATCTGGTCAAGTGTACACCAAATACCTCTCACTGCGCCTCTTTCCTTCCCCTCCACTGCCTTTCCTGGGCTGTGGCTTTGGTTCAGATCCTCATGAATTTTGCCTAGACACTTGCAAGCTCCCTGCTTTATTTTTGTCACCCCAGCCCTATCTCCCTCCTTGTGGCCACCTCCATTATCCCACTGCTCTGCAATTTGGCTTTAACTCTGTGCTCCAGCCTCATCTTGGCCCTGTCTTCACAGCCCAGCCCTGCTGTTCAGCAGCCCCAGAACTTGCTCTACACCTTCCTGCCTCAGGGCCTTTGCACATACTACTTAACCAGAATGGCAATTTTGACCAGTTCTTGGCCCAGCTGGAACACTGGGCCCCTTGGCTACCCTTGGCAGGATGTGAGCTCCTTCCCATGCATTCTCCTCCCTCTCTTGGGGCTCGCACAGTTCTCTGCCTTGTAGAACAGTTATTTGGGTTTCCATGAATGTGAACTCTCTTAGAATGCACGCAGAAGCCCAAGGCTGAGCTGTGGAAGGGAAGTCTCTGATAAGGGAGGAGCAGCGAGGCCTGAGAGTTGGCAGGACTGAGTCTTCTCTTTCCCACAAGGTTCTCCAACTCAGAGGTGTAGGGCTCTTCTTTAAAACCTTGAGGCTGCTGCCAACACAGGGGGAGCCACCAAAGACCTTGCAGAAGAGCCTAAAGGAACTAGGACAGAATACCTAAGGCAGCTCTCAGTCTTTGGAACCTCAACGAATACTCTGAGCCAGGCATTGGGCCAGCTCTGGAGATCTAGCGGGTACTAAGACAGACCCAGATTCTGCCCTCATGGAGAAACCCTGCCCTAGGGCATGCCAGCCACCATGCCAGGAGGACACTTAAGTAGCCCTGGGGAGGGCCCACGTGGACAGAACTGAGTCCCCCAGCCAACAGCCACAGGCTTGAACCATCTTGGAAGTGAATGCTCTAGCCCAAGCTCAGCCTTCTGAGAACTGTACCCCGGGCCAACTTCCGTCTGTAACCTCCTGAGAAGCCTTGAGCCACGCTGCCCAGCCAAGCTCTGGATTCTGAGTCCCAGAAACCAGGAGAGTTAAAAAACAAATAAAAACTTTTGTTTTTTTAAACCCACCAAGTTTTGGGGTGATTTGTTACCCAGCGATGTCTAACTAATTCTGTGCCACAGATGATTGGGTTCAGGTTGGATAAGGGGTGGGGGAGTAATTACGATGTCGTTACAGCAGCTGCCAGCTGTCGAATGCCCACTTCCGTGCCAGGCCCCCTGCTATACTTACACACCATGCCTAACCTACTTGAAGTGGGGCTTATTCTTCCCAATTTAAAAATAAGGCACACAAGTGGTCAAGCCACTTGTCAAAGGCCACACAGAGTAAGCAGCAGAGCTCTCTCTGGCACCACCCTCAGGGACACTGTCCTATGAGGCTGTATGGAGAGCCCCCTTCCCTACGTTCCTCTCTTCCTCCTTGTGTGAGGAAGGAAGCTCAGCTCAGGCTTGGGCCAGTGTCTTAGTCCCTTCAAGCTGCTACAACAAAATACCATAAACTGTGTAGCTTATAAGCAGAAATGTATTGTCTCACAGGTCTGGAGGCTGGGAAGTCCAACATCAAGGTACCGGCAGATTCAGTGTCTAGCAAGGGCTCTCTCCTTCACAGATGGCACCTTCCATGTGTCCTCACGTGGCAGAAGGGACAAACAAGTTCCCTTGGGACTCTTTTATAAAGTCACTAATCCCACTCATCAGGGCTTCACCCTCATGACCTAATCATCTCCCAAAGGCCCCATGTCTTCATACTGTTGCATTGGGGATTAGGTACCAACATGTGAATCTCGGGGAGACACAAACATTCAGACCATTGCAGCCAGTGAGCTTTGATCAGGATAGAACAAGCATTGTCTAACAAAGACACCTCTGTGGGATGCCTTCGGCCCAAATTCTCCCTACCCCTGTGCTCCTACCCATCAAAAACAAAAGGCCTGGGAAATTGCTGTGCGTAGCAGACTGTATTTTCCAAGAATAACTGTAACAATATCATCCATCCCATGTGCTCTTCTACTATGTGACATTGATACTTTTCACTGACATTGAGAGATGAGATCTGTGTCCCCTTCCCTTGAATCCAGGCAGGCTTGTGACTGCTTCGATCCATACAGTGGAACTGAGGTTGGGTGACTCCCAAGGCTGAGTCATAAGAGCCCATGCAGCTTCCACTTTGTTTGTTGGCACGATCACACTGGAAGCCCTGAGTTGCTGTGTAAGAAGTACCACTACGCTGAGGCTACCATGCTGTGAGGAAGCCCAAGCTACATGAAGAGGCCACCTGTAGACTCTTCAATCCACAGTCCGGGTCTTTGAGTCCTCCCAGCCCAGGCACCAGACATGTAAATGGTGGAACCTTCAGATGACTCCAGCTGCCAACCATCCCATCATCCTTGGTCTTTGAGTTTTTCCAGCTGAGGCGCCTGACGTTGTGGGGCACAGACGAGCCATCCCCTGTTGTACCTTGCATGAATTCCTGACCCAGAAAGTCCACGAGTATAATAAAACGTTTGTTTGAAGTCACTAAACTGTGAAGTAATTTGTTACACAGCAATAGTAACGGGAACAATGTGCCACAAGAAGGTGGGTGAAAGGTTGGGTTAGCCAGTGGGTCCCCTCCCCTGCATATTCAGACCTGCCACTACTGCTTCTCAGCTCTGAAACCCACAAACCTCCACCCCTCGTATACCACTGCCCCCCACTTACCACTGAACTGAAGCCACTTTATTCCCTCTCCCTGTGACTCTCACCCCTGCCCTGATATTAAGGCCCTTGCCCAGTCACCCCCACACTGAATGCGGCCAACATGTATAACCAATAGGATGTTGTAGAAATGATGAAGTGAGACTTTGAACTGGGTGATAAACGACATTGTTAGCTCAGTCGGGCTCTCTTTGGAATCACTTGCTCTGGGGGAAGCCAGCCACCATGTCATGAGGATACTCAAGCAGTCCAATTGGAGGGGCCCACATGGCAAGGAACTGAGCCCTCCTGCCAACAGCCAACACCATCTCGCCAGTCATGTGAGTGAGCCACCTTGAAAGTGGCTCCTCCAGCCTCAATAAAGCATTCAGATGACTGTTGGAAGCCCCAGCCAGCATCCTGGCTGCAACCTCATGAGAGACTCCAAGCCAGGACCACCCAGCTAAGCCACTCTCAAATTCCTAACCCTCAGAAACTGTGAGATAATAAATGTTTGTTGTTTTAAGTCACAGTCACTAAGTTTTGGGGTCATTTGGTATTCCCTGTCCCTGTGTTAAATAATACTGGGACCAGGCACACTTTCCTATCCCCATGTTTAAATAATACCGAGAACAAGTAAAAATAACTTAGCTATTATGTTAATACTTGCCCTAAGGAATACTTGCTTCTGGAAGATAAAACTAAACCAACTGAAACAGCTTGTTATCAAGACCAACAGCCAGCTGATTGAGACTTACTACACGACTTTGCCTTGCTGGGTGCACCAACCCAAAGCTATTTGTCAGAAACCCTCCCCAATCCCAGTCAGTTTCTTGCCTTGAAAGACCCAATTTAAAAATCACCCGGTCTGGGCTCTAAAACACTATAAACACCCTGCCCCAACTTCCCCACTTTGACACATTACTAACATTCTGTCCAGGGGCTACTCTCTCTTGCTGAAGTAGGTCCAATAAACTTAGCTCTGTTTGAGAAATTTTTCTGATGCTCTTTTTTGGGAAGTAGATAGGCAACACCATACGGCCCCCACAAACTGGAACTTCCATTCTTGGGTTTCGTTTGCTCATCTGTTCCCATGCTATCCACTAGGCACATGTGGCTATTTAAATGCAAGTTAAATAAAATGTAAAATTCAGTTCCTCGGTGGCACCAGTCACATCTCAAGTGCTCCATAAGTCCCATTGGCTGGTGGCTCTCCTCTATCGGACAGCACAGACATAAAACGTTTCTGTCCTCACAGAAAGTTCTATCGGACAGCGCTGTTCTAGGGGAAAGTGGGTCATTTGCTACAGAGGGTGGCTGCCCTTGAAGAAGCTCACAGAAGCAGACAAGTTGGGGGTGGCTGCACATTGGGGGCGGGCCGCTTCCCAGAGCAAAGTGTACTGCCAAGCTGTCCCCTCTTAGGTTCGACATGTGCCTGCAGGCGTGACTCCACCAGGCAGGCCCTTCCTTCTCTGGACTGCAGGAAACCACCAAGCTTTAGGCCCACGGAGCTCGCAGACACGATTATTTCTGGGATTGCACATGATTTCCGCAGAGCAGCCTGGCTCAGCTGGGAGGGAAGACAGACCATCCACAATCAACGCCCCACCTCCCTCACCAGCCCACCGGCCTGCAGCTGGGCTCGTTTTCTAGTTTCAGGTCCGACAAGTGACCTGCTGGCCTTCAGAACCTCCTAGCCAAGTCTCCTGAATCCTTGTCATCCCCCAGGTTGGGGAGCTGAGAAGTTTGAGAGGAAACCGTGGCTTTGTATGTGGCACTCGTACAACCAGGACTAGGCCAAAGGGCTAATTAGAGATTAATCAAATCATCGGACTTATTGTTCCTTTTCTTTTTTTGGCTTTGAGAATTTTTATTTCTTCCATGGTAACTCTTCCTGGTTGGAGAATGTCATTTAAAATAATTCTGTCTTTAAAACCGTGGGATGAGGGGAAGGAAAATGTCACCTCCAACCAGGTCCTCACCATGCAAATCAAGGACATTTCAAAATGCTGGCAATCTGCTAGGGGACTTCAAAGGTGTCCAGGTCCAATTACACTTCATTTGGGGTGTGAACTGAGGAACTCTGGGGGAGGTGGCCTGGGTGGAACGTGTCAGGGTCGATACCGTGGTAATGAACCTAGGCCTTTGTTCCTGGGAGCCCAGCTGCTGACAAGTGGGCTGTTTCCTGAAGGGCGGAGGTGTTCCGTGTCCCCCACCAGGTGCCGGAAACAGGGTAGAGACTGTAGCTGCCATTTAAAAAATTCATTTTAGGGTGAGCTTTTCTTTCCCTTCACTTTTAAAAATCAAAGCTTTAAAACAGTTTAAAATAAAAGAGGGAGCCTACAGCCTAAGTCAACGCCCGAAATCTTTTCATGTCCTAGAGATAGCCACACTCTGGGTCTCACCCGATTTGGCTGAATTGTGCTCCCTTGATTTCTGTGGCTGAGTATGTTTGGATATGCACGGGAAAAGGCCTGAGGACAGAGATCCTTAGCATTTGCTCTTGAATGCTTAAAAGAAAATTCCTTTTTAAAATCATTTGGGTTTTGCTAGCTAGTTAGAATGGAACTGACTGGCTGTTACTGGTTTTGGAAACTCAGCCCTCTGTGGGTAAAGTTGATGGCTTAAGGGCATTCGAGGATGATTCATTCAAGTTCTTCTGGTCCAAAAATCCCCATCAGACAGACACAGCGTATTCAGAAATCTCCGACGACGAGACTAGGTGGGAGCAGGTCTGCCCGGTAGCTTCCTGGCAGGGTGTGTAAGAGCAATCAATCCGCTGAAAGTGGGAAAAGCAGGATCAAAAGCTGGTCTCTCCCACTCGCTGGGATGCTTATGCAATTCATTATTTTATGTCCTGCTTTCTTTTTTCAAATGCAGATACCCCAGAAAGGTAACACATTCAGTTCTTCACACCTTAGTGCAAATGCATTCATCAGAAACATTTTCAGTGGCAGAGGAATCCAGGCTGCCTGTGAGCAGAGAATAAAGACCACAGATGCTGGAGCGACTCCCTGGAGATGCAGTTTTCTAGGGTGGAGCCCTAGCGTCAATATTATTTTTTTAAAGCTCCCCAGGTGATGTCAATATGCAGGCAAGTTGAAAACCTTCAGGATAGAGGAACAAGATTGAAAGAGGATGAAAGGGTAGGGTGGAAGAGACAAAGGGAAAAACATGATTCCTCTAATGAAAGACCGGGGTTTGAGTCCTGGCTCCCCGTTTGCTGGCCGCTTATCCCCCTCTGAACTTCATTTTCTTCATCTGCTAAAGGAGGGTCATATACTTAATAAACAGCAGCTCTCGAACTTGAACGGGCATCGGAATCACCTGGAGGGCTTGTTACAGTACAGGTTCCCAGGCCCCAGCACACCTCGAAGATTCTGACTCACTAAGTCTGGGGTGAGCCCTCAAAATCTGCATTTCTAACAAGCTCCCGGGTGATGTCGCTGCTGCCGCCACCGGTGCAGAACCGTGCTTTGAGAACCACCGCTTCGAGAACCATCGGTCTCATAGGCAATCGAGCTGGTTATTATTAGCTCACAAATTTAATCCACCACCAGGCCTGAAATCAAAGGTAACACCCTGTAATCTCCCGAAAAGGGCTCAAGAGTCAAATAGGGGTTGAATGTGCACACAAATATTCACGTGGTTTTATCATTTTGCCATGATACAATCCACATTCCAACCTGAGGCCTGAAGCCAACAATGGGTCATCTCGGAGAAGACTGCTCTGGAAGCAAAATTGCGCCAGGGCCACAGAGAAGCCGTATTTTAAGCAAAGACCCCCTGCGTTCCCCTCCCTTCGCCCTCAAAAAGCATCCCTGCCCTATGTCATTCCAAAGAGGCCTGGGCTGGTCTTTCTGGAAACTGCTGGGCTGGGACATGGTCACTAAAAGCAGGGGTAACCAATTAAAGCCACTGTGCCCCCCAAGGGGGTGGGCCCCGGCCTCCTGGAGCACAATTTACACTGCGAAACCAGGGGGATGGGAGCACGTTTCCTTTTTAAAATGACCAAAGTCTTTGAGCTAAAGCTCAGAGCAGGGCTGGCTGAGGTAAGGGTTTGAAGTAGGAAAAGTCACTACTCATCATTTATGCTCTACTTCCATCCCCGCCACCCACCCCTGCTTCTCGTGTCCCCCAGCCCAGCCTCCTTATGTCTCCAGGCTGGGATTGCTGCCTCTCTGTCCCGGCCTTCCCCTACCTCCTCCCATCAACAGATCGCCAGCTTGAAGCTTCCAGGGTATGGTAACAAGATGATAAAAGAACGTAATCTTTGTATATCTAGGGGGTAGCGGGTTAAAGTACTTTCCATAAAGCTTAGCATTTTCCCTGGGGAATCTCAAATGGGGGGATCGCAGGCACAGGGATTCCCAGGGGATACTATAAGCCACGGAGGAATCTCCAGGACCAAAGTAAAAGGCAGAGCATGTCAGGTCAGCTCCAGAAGGAGACCTTTCATTGACAAAAGAGAAAGTGAGCGAGAGGGATCGAACTGCCCATGTGGGCTGCATCTTCCACCTGAGGGCCTCTCACTCCAAGTCCCACAATCACCAATCCCCTGGCTTTCAGGGCAAGTCTGGATAAATCCCTCCCAGGCTTGCCCTAGAGACTTAAAGGAGGATGTACTTTTATGAAAAACTCAGTGGAGGGCAGGGATCAAAAGTTAACTAGGCATGAAGAACCTGGGATGTACCAGATCATTCTGGCTCACCAGGGCCTTGCACTTATCTGACCATAGCCGGGACACATTCTCTTCTCCCTAAATCCTGCAGCCTGGGCTCATCCCACCCCCCGCTCTGGGCTACCTGTGATGTCACCACCCCCCCATAAAAAATGGTGCCAATTTGAGAGTTCCTGCTTCCCCAGGCTCCAGGCTTTGGGGGCCCAAATTATCACGACCTGAAGTTACTGTTAATATATCATCTTATTTACTTGTTAATTGTGTCATCTGTTAAAATGCTATAGCTCCATAGGACAGTCACTGGCAGTCTTGTTCACTGTTAAAGCACCAGCCCTAGCCCAGTGGTTGGAACATCTTGATTGGATGTATGGGTGGATAGGAGAGTGGGTAGGTGGATGCAAGGATGGATGGATGGATGGATGGATGGGTGGGTGGGTGGACAGACTGGCTGCAATACCAAGGTACTTCTCCTGTTAAATACCACAAACCTAGACCAGCAGTTCTCAAACCTTTAGGTCTTGGGACCCCTTTTCTTTCTTATTTAATATTGAGGATTCCAAAAAGCGTTTGTTTATATCAGCCATATCTGTCAATATTTCCCACATCAGAAATAAAAACAGAAAAAATTTTAATATTTATGTATTTATATAAAAGTAACAACAATGAATTTATTACAGGTGTGGTAGGCAGCCTCTAAGATGGCATCCAATAATTCCCACCTTCTATCATTCACCCCCTTGAGTAATCTCCTCCCCTCAAATGTAAGCTGGACTTATAGACGCACTCCTAATAGATAGAACAGGACATCTATTGTCTTGTTGGGGTGTCATTTTCAAAACTGAGTTATAAAAAGACTGTGCTTTCTGTCTTGGGTAGTCTTTTTCACTCTCTCTAGGAGAAGCCAGCTGTCTTGTCATGAGGCAGCCCTTGGGAACCAAGGCCTGCCAACAGCCACATGAGTGAGCTTGGAGCTGTACCCTTCCCCAGTGGAGCTTTGAGATAACTGTAGTCCTGGGCCACACCTTGGTTACAGTGTCCTGAGAGCACCTGAGCCAGAACCGCCCAGCTAAGCTGCTCCCAGATTCCTGACTCACAGACACCATGTGAGATAATAAATGTTTGCTGTTTTCAGCCACTAAGTTTTGGGGGTAACTTGTTACACAGCAATGGATAATATCCTTGGTAACATCCATAGCACAATTTTATGAAAAAAATAACTATTTTCCAAAACCCAAAAAAAAAATGTAGGGAGAAAAGTGGCATGCTTTTACATTTTTACAAACGTCTTTAATATCTGGCTTAATCGAAGACAGCTGCTTTCTCATAGCTGCTTGGGCATCCAATCTGTTGTGATATGTTGTGTTGGTTGTTTTGGTTTTCAGTGAGAAGAGACAAAGGTCTGAAAAGGGCTGGGAGAACCACAGGGATGCTCAGACCACACTTTGGGAACTGCTGACCTAGACAACCCCAAAAGATTCTAAGGGCCCTTACTCCCAATCTTAGTTTCCTGTTTGGGACACTTGCCATTTCTCCAGGTGCTCCGGTGACTGAGTGGTGACTGAGGCCACCCAGAAGGTCTTGTTCCCTGCCAGAAGGGATAAGGCTCTCCTCTGAGGCCTAACAACAGAAGACACCAATGAACACATCCCCAATCTTGACTGTTTCATGCTCAAGATGTCACAGAGAGCAGAAAAGATGCCCCATGTCTGAGACCCAAGGTGAAGGTTGAGGCATGGGGTGAGGGGAATTGGGGAAAGCAAGGGGGCTTGTTTCGAGCAGTGAGAGCTTCGGGACACTTTGCCAGATCCGCAGGGATTTCCCCTTGGCCACCCCTTTCCTGCGCCTCCACTGCCTGCCCTCCGCCCCCTGTGAAGTTTAGGGCCTGTTTCCAGCCGGAGACGGTCTAATTTTCACTGCCTAGTTGGTCGGAGAAATGCACGCAGCTGTAGCAAGGAATAAAAATAGCTTCCTCCGTGACCAATTTCTTCCCACTTCCCTTTCTCTCTCTCCATGCTCGCCTCCCCCTGTCCCCACCTTCTGTGGAGGCAGGAAGGTCCCTAGAGGGTGCGTGCACCACTGAGATATGCCAGGAGCCCTGGCTTCCCTCCCAAGCAGCACATGTTCTTGGTTCTATTTTGCTCTGGCCCCCCGCAGGCAGGCACAGGCTTCCCAGGGGACGGAGCATTGTCAGATGCGTCCCTGCGGGCCCAGCGTGCGTCCGTCTCGCCGGGCAGACTTCTTCTCCCGCACACAGCACCGGAGACACCGGCACGCCGAGTGCCCACCGGCGGCGCTCGGATCTGGGGGGCCCAGCCTTGCCTGGAGCCAGCCAAAGGCTTGCCCGCGAGCGGTCCAGATCTTCTGGTACCTTAGAGGTTAAACTAGAAGCCTCCAGCTGGAAGGGAAAAAACCGGCCCGGTGCTATGCGCAGAGGCTCCAGGCGGTGTCCCCAGCGTCCCGGGCTTCCTCTGCGCCGGGCGGCTGCGCGTCCCGGAGGCGTCCGCGGTGGAAGATGGAATCTGAAAGTGGGCATTCGCCTTTCTGGTTTGGAAACAGGGACAGACAATCAAACCTTCAGCAGCTAAACTGCCCGACGCGAAGGTCTAGTCTGCCTTGGGCTAGGAAGCGTTTCTAGAAACGTCCACACCCAGAGCCACCGGCGGGAACCAGGAGCGCGAAGTATGGCCCGGACCTGCCCAGCCTCTCTTCTCTGAGTCTTTGGGACCATGCGGGAGAGAGGACAAGCCACCTAGCGCATGTCACAGGTGGCTTGTAGGGTGCGGAGCCATTTGCCTCGCTCTACTGTAGTTTGGGAGCCGCAGTAAACCGCCCCAGCAAAGCGCGGCGAACTTGTCCAAACCACACAAAAGTTCAAACCACACGAACTGCAACAGGGCATGGAGCGCAGGGCTGGTTTTATCTGTCCCCAGAGGGCTTCGCTGTGCCTCGCAATTGATTAGGGCTCCTGAAAACCACTGACACAGTTTATCTCGCCCACTCAGCCTCACGCCCCCTGAGGGGCTGGAGTGGAGCCTGGATTGTGCTGGCAGCCGACCCTGGCCCAGCTTCCACCCAGCTTGGCCCCCACCCCCAGGGCCACCTGGCTGGCTCCTCACTCCACAAGGGGTCCCCCTTTGGTGACTGGAAATAGCATGAGAGGGAGCAAAAGAGTGAGGTGGGAAGATGAGGGATTTGGATCTATGAGAGGAGACAAGCAATCTGTCGGCTCAACAGGGTGGGGGCTCCCCAAGATTCCCCTTGACTTGCACGCCCTTTCTCAAGTTCTGTGTTCCTCTCTTCCCTCAGCACCCAGCACCCTTGTGCTGGGGTGACCAGGTCCCCCCAAGCCCAGCCTTGTATTTTGAACTTCTTCCCAAGCAACCTGCCCCTCCAGAATTGACATTCTCTCGTTGTTTTCTCTGGAAACTCTTAACTCAGGGGGCCAAGGCCATAGCCATGAGAACACTCTTCACCACAGAAAGAGAGAGCCTTTGGCAGCCTGTTCTTCAAATCTGATGGGAGAGGAGAGGAAGAATTTGTAAATCGTTGGAAGATTTAACTGGGAGGGGTAAAGAATTAGTGTGCTTTCACACAAGCCAGTAGTGATGGCGCTGGGAGCCCAGGCACAGGGAGGGGAGAAGCCTTTGGCAGCTGACCTTCTGGGCTCACACCAGGAAGCCTGTCACCTTTCCCAGCTGCCTGTGGCGCCAGTCCTTGCTCCAACTGTAGGCAGGGAGGTGGAATTCCCCCTGAATACATACAAGGACCCATTCAGTCTTCCAAAGCAGGCGACCCACCCAAAGAACCTGAATTCTTTCAGGTCCTTTTCTGCCCCCAACGACTATGTGTAAAACAGCTGGCTGGGAGCTTGTACAAATCAGAGTGGCTCATCACAAGGGTTTCCATCACATTTAGTCTGCCCTGAAAAAAGAGATACCCTTCCTTGGAAAACACCCACGTAAAGGGCTTTACCATCTCATGTCATTCCATCAACAACCGTATGAGCAAAGGTGTGACCCCTATAGCAGAGTTTACTCACAGGAACGATAGAACCTCTCCAGCTATTTTAAACGAGAAGAGATTTAATGCAGGAAATTAGGTGGTTACAAAATTTTTGGAAGGGCACAGTCCAATGAGCAGTGTCTACACTCCCAAAACAACACCACCGAACTGGTCCACCAAGATTGCTGCCATCCATTTCTGCCACTATGGGGAAGGGGGGAGTGACGTTGATTTCCAAAGGGTGCTGTTGTAGCGGCCATCCAGGGATCAGGAAGCCGGTGCCACCACAATCCCCCTCAAGACCCACAAAACTGGTGACTGAGCAAACACTGGAATGTTGTTTCATACACACACGCATGCCAATGTCTCCAGCAGCAACAGTCAGAGAAGCAGGCAAATACCATAGTCTCTGCCTTAAATCGGCCCCCCTGACCTCACGCAAGTGCGCCTAATTGGTAAAATTTAATCTCATTCACAGCCCCTGCTGCAAAGGTGTCTGGGAAATGTAGTTTTTAGCCTTCTGGCCTCTGCAGCCCACGGAGGCACCATAGGACGAGGTTGGAATGGAGGAGGAGTGCCTGCCACCTTGCCTATATTTTGCAGGTAAGGAAACTAAAGTTCAAAGAGCTTAAAGAACACGTCCAAGGCCACATGGCTGGTAAACCCCTATCTCTCTGACTCTAAAACCTTCACTCTCAACCATGACACTAAACCCACAGCCTCACTCCATGTGGGGCTTTTGGCACTCTTGGGGCATCTTTTGGCCAGATGACCACATTACAGCAGATGCTACCACACACCTTCTGCACGCTCGAAGGCTGGACAGCAGGCAGTGGAGTAGAACTGAGGTCCCAAGACTGTGAACGGCTTGTCTAAGGCTGACTGACAGGCAAAGGAGACTCACAATCAAACCCAGGGTTCCTAATCCCACGTTGTGTACTTCCTGTCCTTGCTGTCCCTGGAGGAACGTGGTTCTCTAACGATTCCTGGGGCCAGCTGCTCTGCATTTTTCCAGGCGAAGTAGGTGCATATGACCACCATCCAACCTCTCCTCCCACGTTTGGGGAATCCTCCGTCTTCCTAGTTGCCTCCCACCAGAGGAGCTAAAAATGCCAGACAGGCACTTTCCCAGCTGCCATTGAGGTTAGCATGGGCTGTTGACTTAGGCTTAGCCAATCAGATGCCCCCATCAAAGACTCGGAGTCAGGAGCTGGTGACGCAGAGATGCAAGGAGCCCAGAGGTCCATTCTGGAGAAGGGTGGCAGTCGCCACGGCGGTAGCATTCCATTTCCTGGGGCAGCAGGGACCATATCTATGTCCAGAGGTGGTAGTGTAAGCCGGGGCACCCTGGACTTGGCAGTGGGGTCGTCACCGGATTGGCCTGACTTTGGCTGTGGCCCTGACCACGGCACAGCCTTCTGTGTTTGGCTTGCTTTCCAAACCCAGCTCTCCAGCCCTCCTGGTTATTGTGCAAGCTCCCCAGGATCTTTTCGATAAAGTCCTTTTCTGCTTAAATAAACCAGAATTGCTTCCTGTTGCTTGGAGCCAAGAGCCCTGGCTGTTACAGCTAAGTTGCTAAATTTCGCCTGGCTTCCCTCAGCGAGACCACACAGGACACCACTAATTCCTAGATACCTCAGGCATCCCGGTCCACTTCCTGGGACTCACATCCCGGGACCTTGGCCTGTTGATCTTACATCAAGAGAACTGGCCTGGTTTGACAAGGGTCCCACGTTCAGCCTATGCAGCTGCCTGGTGATATTCTTTGGTTCCATCTCAGACTCTCTCCGGTCAAAGACTTTCTCATTGACCATGACCTTTCCTTGGGCACAAGTCGGAGACCTCCCACACACATATACCTCCCCAAGGTCACCAATTCGGCGTCCAGAAAACATTTCCTCTTTGTCCAGATCATGCTTTCTGTCAGCCTTCACTCCATGCTGAGGAAGAACAGCTGCCCTGGTTCCTGCTCAGACTCCAAAAACGCAGGCTCGGGGCAGAGGGGCTCCTGCAAAAATAACGGCTGGAGACGACAGCCCAGGTTCAAGGCCTCAGCTTCGCCGTCATCTCACGACAGAGTATTGAATAAATGGCTTGCCCTCTTGGGGCCTCGAGAGGAGAGGAGGGTGAGGGTCTAGCCACAGGAGAGCGAGCAATGCTCACTGTCAACACTGAACTAGGAGCGGGGAAGGACCTGTGAGGAGGGCATTCCTCACCTACGTGCTGGGCCTTGGGGTCACACCAGCGGTCAGAATCGCCCAGGGCCTCGCTCAGCCAGAGGCAGGCAGGAGGAGGAAGGGCGTCACCATGGGGCCAGCTCGAATCAGCCTTTGGCTGAGTATAGACAGGGGTCAGGTTAGGGGGCCCATCTTAGGGGACAGCCCAGCCAGTGGGAAGACTGCAAGTCCACTGGGATGATGACAGTGTGCTATAAACCGTCGGCTTATCTTTGTAATATTGCCTTCATTCCCAGGATCCTAGCTTTCCTAGTAAAAGTACTCTTGACAATTGAGCTGTGGCCTGGAGAGGCATGTGTGCTGTGAGACAAGCAGAAGCCACAAGTGATGGGGCCACTGCCATCCTGGCTGCGACTCTGGAGGAAGGAGGAGTAGCTCTGTGTAGGCAATGCGGACGAGAGAAGACCGGGGGTGCCCAGCAGGAGAAGGGTGACAAGAGAGGTATGATAAGAACATCATGGAGAGTGCTGGGGGTAGGGGTGGACTGGAGACAAGATGGAAAGTCACCTCAGCACTAGACTCGGGTGGTGGAGCCACAGATGGCAGCCTCAACCACGCCTTGAAGAAGGAGCATGGACTTTGGAGTCAGACAGGCCTGGGTTCAAATCCCAGGTATGCCATTCAATAGCTGTGGGATCCCTGGCAAGCCTCTGTGGCTAGACTGTCACATGGGCAGCTCCCGAGGAGCCACGCCTCCCACAGCCCATGTGTGCCCTTGTGTAATCCCCTCACATGTTGACACTGGGTTTGGCCATATGACTTTCTTTGGCCAAGAGGACATTAACAAGCATGATGAAAAGCAGAGGAAGGCCGAGTGCTGTGTATTGAGGCTTGTCCTTTTGGAACACTCCTCCTGAAGCCCCACTGCCATGATTGAGGAAGCCCAAGCCAACCAGGTGAAAAGGTCATGAGGAAGACAGCCCAGGCCACCCAACCAACAGCCAGCACCGAGCCCACAGTCATGTGAGAGGCCTTCTTTGACCTCCCAGCCCGATCTAGCTGCCAGCTGCCCATATCCACGTGAGGGACCCTGACTGACACCATGTGGAGCCCAAGAACCACCCAGTGAATCTACAGAATCATGAGAAATTATCATTCATTGTCATTTTAAGCCAGTAACATTTGGGATGATTGTTACACCGTAAAAAAGAACCAAAACACTGTTGAAACTTTCTGAGCCTCAGTGGCCCCCTTCATAAAATGGGGTGATAATATTTGCTGCCAAAAGTTACGAGGAGGCCTAGGGCGGTGGCTCACACGTATAATCCTAGCACTCTGGGAGGCCGAGGTGGGAGGAACGCTTGAGCTCACGAGTTCAAGACCAGCCTGAGCAAGAGTAAGATCTGGTCTTTACGAAAAAATAGAAAAACTAGCCGAGCATGGTGACACACACACCTGTAGTCCCACCTACTGGGGAGGCTGAGGCAGGAGGATCGCTGGAGCCCAGGAGTTTGAGGCTGCAGTGAGCTATGATGACACCACTGCACTCTAGCCCGGGCGGGACTGTTCCAAAAAAAAAATTTTTTTTTAAGTTATGAGGAGTAAATTTAAGACACAACAATGGTCATTTATTGACTGTCTGCTGTGGGAGATACAATATGTATGTAATTTAAAGCAGAACTCGGAGGAATTAAGTAACTTGCCCAAGGTGGCCCAGCTGGGGTCAGAGCTGGGACTCTAACTCAGGTCTCTTGGGTTCTAACTGTTGACAGCAATGAATGGATGACCTTCCAGGGAAGCACCGACCTGTTGCACATTTCTAGAGCTTTGTCTTTGTCAGGTGGTTGGAGGAAGGAGGCAGGGGACATGCTCACAAGACTGGCATCAAGCCCACGTTCCCCTTGAGGGCAGATTAGTATGGCTGCATTTGGTGGCCAGTCCTGTGCTCTTGGCCCTTTTTCCGTGAGCCCTGGATCACAAGGGATGACAGAACTCGAAGCAAATCCATTTTCACTTCTAGAAAACAGCTAATGGGGCTTAGCAACACTGTGGTCACAGCCAAAAGGCAGCTTGTTTCTCAAGAGGCAGGAAGTGCCTTGGCCAAGGATGCCCTGTTCCTATCACTGAGTGCCTCAGGGAAGCAGAGGCCAGCTCATTTGTCCCTCCACGGGACAGCCCGCTCCACACACATACGCACGTATTCGTGCACGAGCACACACATACACACATACACAACAAGTTAGGGGACGGGGTGGCCGTGGGGGCCTGGCTCACAATGAGGTGGGGGTGAGGCATGACCAGAGGCCCCTGCCACACAGGCAGATATTACCTCCCCAGAACTGGCAAGTGACATTGAATTGAGTGGCAGAAGGATCCTTCCTCACCGTCACCCCAAGCTGACAGTGTCGCTCCACCCCAGGCAGAGGTCCAGGAACAACTGTGCCCTGGGTGGAGTAGGCCCCCCCGCAGCTGAACAAACCCCACACCCTCCCCTGTCCTCAGTTCCACCCTTCTGACCCAGAGAGACTTTTGCCTTCCAGGGGTCCCTTTCAGAAGTGCTCACACATGAAACAATGTGTGGCAAGAACTGATCTAAAAGTGTATTGTTGGAATGATCTCAATTTTTGCTTAAAAATTACATATTTTTTTAAATATGAAAATGACTGGCAAGAACCATCTGAAAATGTTGACAATGATTATCTCCAGGTGGTACAATGACATCTTTTCCTTCTTTAGATTTTTCTATATCTTTGACTTCTCTGCAAAGGGCATGAATTCTTTTCACAATTAGAAAATAAGCTGTATTGTCTGTGTGGCTTTTTACAAACGCAAGCAGCCTGGCAAAGTCACACCTTAAAACCCTTCCCGGCCAGCACCTCTGTTATCGGTTCACACCTGGATTATTAGCTAGCGTCTCAGGACACATTAGTGCTCAACCAGGGGAGACACGGGCAGAGAGAGGCGCCAACCAGGAAGGCCAAAGGGCAGGGGCAGCGAGCCCGGAGCCTGCACGGTCAGTACCTAGGGCCACTTCCCACCGTCCTGTGGGCAGCAGTCGAGGGGCCGCAGCCCTGCAGGGCCAGCTGGAGAGATTGCTGGAACGGACAGCCGCCCCCGCCTGCCTGGGATGAGGAGGCCAGGAAGCCCTGGGCTGGAATTAGCGCTGGGAGGCCAGGCTCACGCATGCCGCCTGGTTCATGCTGGGCCCCGTCACTTAGGGTAGCAGCCCTACCTTGCAGGCTGAGTGTGGATTAGACGAGGTGAGAAGCCACAGCTCCTGGCACACACCAAGCGCTCAATCAGTGCAGTTATGATAATTAGGAATAAATGCATGCCCACCAGCACCAACTCTCCTAGACGAGCCCGGCACCTCCTTCATCTCGTGCCAGCAAAGGAGCCATACCCCACTCCCAGCCAGCGATCCCGTTTTGCCCCTTGTTGAGTCCTGCTGTCTACGCAGCCAGAGACGTTTTTTTCTAACCCCGGAGGAGTTTCTAGGATGTGCTACTTTGGCCAAAGCGAGCTGCTTGTTCTCATGGGTGAGGAATGCCCAGATGATGCCACCAAAGGCCATTAAACAGCCCCAGATGGTTGGGGGTGTTTGTTTTGCTTCCCATCAACTCTGCTTGGATCGATGCCAGCACCAAGTCAGAGTGGAAGCCAAGTGCGCAGGGAGGGCCCTGCACGACTAGGAATGGTAGCGATCCCTCAGGCAGGGGAGTGGAGCTCAAGTGGAGCTCCTCTGCCTTCCTGCTCCTTCAGGCTTATAGTGCCCAGTTGCTCTCTTCCTGCCCTCGCTCACGCACCTACTCCCAGAAAGGAGTTTGAGGTAAGTCATTTACACTTTAGTATGAATTTTAGTGTCCCCAGGACCTCTGGTTCCATCGTGGAATGAAACACTTTATTTTCTTCCCCTGACATCCCACCATGTGGGGCAGGGGGAGGTCCTTGGCCTTAAATAAGAAAATGGGAAGCTGGTGAGAAGTTCCCCTAGGCCCAGCCACCTAAGACTTCAAGGTCAGGACTTTTCCTACCCTCTGAGTCCAGTAATGTGTATACTCTCCTTTATTTTTCATTAAGGAGACATGAATAAAAAGTATGAAAAGCTGCTCTACGTATCCTCAAAATAGAAGGATTAGAGAGTAAAAAAAAAAAAGTGTTAAAGTGGCAGAAAGAAAACAGGAATGACAAAGAACTCAGAAGTTCTAAAGGAAAAGATGGATAGTTGTGACAACCCAAAACTCCTTTGCAGTGAAATACACCATCAACCAGAGATTGCAAACTGGTGTCCTGCAGATCCACCCTAGCCCAAACGTGTGTTGTCTTTTATAGTGCTTAAAATTTTTGAATGAGTAGCCAGTATTTGAAAATGGGAAGTTTTCTCATAAAAATCCCTATTTTCGGCATCCTCTGAAAAGTCAGAAGATATGGAACTCTGGTTTCCACCTTCCCGCCCAACAGGGGCTGTGGATCTTAGAGAGGTGTTGTGTTCCTTGCCCAGCCTCAGCCGGCACCAAGATCTGCCATCAACAGAAGGAAAAGACGAGAAACGCCACATTTGCAACACATCCAATGAAAAGTTAATCTTTGTTGTATAGAAATAAGAAAAAGACAAAGAGTTCAATAGAAAAATGGGGGAGAGGGAGGAGAAACGGGCGACTCATAGAAAAAGAAAATCAAATGCCAATAAACGTGAGAGATACTCTACTTACTACTGGTGATGCTTATTGGCGACCAGAAACTTGCAAATGAAAACGAGAAGATACTTTTTTGTTTAAAGCCATCCAATTCGCACAAAATCTAAAAGCTTTCTAGCATCCACTGTTGGCAAGGATGCAGGCTAAGCTTGAGTGTGTTATTGGTGAGCGTGTAAATCCGTGCAACCTTTTTGGCTGGTGGTTTGGCAGCTCCAACCATTATTTTAAATGCATACACCTTTAAAGAAATGTAAATACACTTTTTATTCAAGTACAGCATGCATAGAGAAAAGTACACAGATTGCAAGTGTGTGCAGAGTAGAAAGTGAACACACCCATGTAACCATCGTGTAGATACAAAAAGAGAG
Source organism: Avahi laniger (assembly GCA_963575035.1). NCBI lineage: Eukaryota > Metazoa > Chordata > Mammalia > Primates > Indriidae > Avahi > Avahi laniger. The sequence goes on from CAUYSK010053372.1 coordinate 44,669, forward strand.
CATTGAGTTCCCAGCACTGAGTTCCGAGATGACCTCTCGTGCCCTCTCCCAGTCTGTAAATCCCCCGAGAGGTAACCTCGATCCTGACTTGTGGCACGATTTGTCCGTTTTCGAACATTACATAAATGGAACTATCTAGTATCTATTGTTTTGTGTCTGGCTCCTTTCAGTCAATATTATACTTGTGAGATTCATCTACGTTGTTGCGTGAAGCGGAACGTTCATTTTCGTTGCTGTATAGAATTCCGTTGCATGCATAGACCAAACTTTGTTATTCTGTTGTGTTGTTGAAGAACATTTGGATTGTTTCCAGTTTGAGGCTATTACAAATCGTGCTACATGAAACATTCTTGTATGTGTCTTTTGTGCCCACAGAAACACATTTCTGCCAGGTGTAGACCTTTTGACAACAGTTTCACTCCAGGGATCTATGTTACAGAAACGCCTGTGAGCACAAGACGGTATGTCCAATGGCATTTATTGGAACATTAAAAAATAGTGGAGTCAACCTCTAGTTGTTCATCAATAGCGATATGGTTAAAAAACATGTAATATAATGCTTCATTCTGACTTGGAACAGTATGCAGCTAATAAAATGAGGCACAGGTGTGCTTTCTGGTATATAAGGTTGTGCACACATTAAGTGAAAAAAAAAAAGCATCCTGCAAAAAAAATAGGTACAATGTGATTCTATTTTGTAAATAAAAGCTGAAACAGAACTTTCTATGTGGGTATTTGTGTGCATTAAATATTTGAAAGGGCTTTTCACATATGCTCTAGGGAAGGGGGATGCATGAGGCAGGAAGAGGGGCGAGGTTTTACACATATTTTATAGATCTCAAATTCATCTACTCTCCCCACCGTCACTGCCACTGTCCTATATTAAGTCACCATGACCTCTAGTGTTGAAAACACAATGGTCTCCTTACTTGTTCACCTCTTAAGTCATCGCCACCACCATCGGGAAGGTCGGGGGAGTGTGGGGGCTGCCCATGGAAATGTTGGCCTGAAGAGGACACTGTCACAGCTGTGAGCCAGCGGTCAGGAGGCCATTGTAAGAGTGTCCATGATACAGTGTCAAGTGCAAAAGGTGTCTTGCAAAAAAGTAGGCATAGTATAATCCCTTTATTTATTTATTTATTTATTTTGAGACAGAGTCTTGCTCTGTTGCCTGGGCTAGAGTGCCGTGGCTTCATCATAGTTCACTGCAACCTCAGAGTCCTGGGCTCAAGTGATCCTCCTGTGTCAGCCTTCCAGGTAGCTGGGACTACAGGCATGCGCCACCATGCCCGGCTAATTTTTCTATTTTTAGTAGAGATGGAGGTCTCACTCTTGCTCAGGCTGGTCTCAAACTCCTGAGCTCAAGAGATCCTCCCTCCTCCGCCTCCTAGAGTGCTAAGATTACAGGCGTGAGCCACCGCGCCCGGCCCAATCCCATTTTTTAAATGAATTTTTAAAAGTTAAAACAATACAAGTGAATATATATGTGTGTTGAAATATTTGGATGCCACGGCTAACACAATCTCTCTCACTATCCACAAAGCTGGTGACAGACAGCTAGGGGAAGGGCTCCGCCGTGGCACCTCAGTGACCTTGTGCATATCCACATAGGCCATGCAGGCAAAGGCTTGAGCTGCAGCTAATCCGAGTGTTGGCGGAACACGAGAAGATAGGAGGCCTATGAGGATTTGCTCTGAGGCCGTTTCCACTCGCCTCCTGGATTAGTCTGCTCAGGCTGCCAAGACGAAGTGCCACACACCGAGTGGTTTAAACGACAGACATTTATTGCCTCACACTTCTGCAGGCTGGAAGTCTAAGATCAAGGTGTCAACAGGGTTGGTACCTTCTGAGGGCTGTGAGGAAAGGATCCCAGGCCTCTGTCGTTGGCTTTTCCCTGTGTCTTCACGTGGTCTTCCCTCGGTGCATGTCTGTGTCCTGATCTCCTCTTCTTATAAGGACACCAGTCAGACTGGAGTAGGGCCCAATCTAAAGACCTCGTTTTAGCTTCATTGCCTCTGTAAAGACCCTATCCCCAAATACACTCACATTCTGGGGTTCTGGGGGTTAGGAATTCAACATACAAATTTGGAGGTGGGGGACACAGTTCAGCCAATAAGACTGGAGACAGTCACCTCCGGGGTTCTGATGAGATATAAGGCTTCCCGCCCTACCCGCCTCATGACAGAGCTGCAGACCATAAGCTACTGTTTAATACTGCTAGGCTAGAACTAGACCCCCAGCAAGGGGGTGGCACACAACTTGTGTTGCAGTCATCCTGTGCCTTTTGTTTCAGTGTGGGCCAAGGACCCAGGCAGCTGGCACCTTTGGCTAATGTTCCTTTCGCTGCTGCTGTAAGTGATGAACTGTCCAAATCCAAGAACGGCTCACTGCATCTTCACCCGCCAAATCAGCCAGGCCTCTGCCTTGGCTTGGCCTTGTCCTGTATGTGCTTGACAAGAGACACCGGAATGTGTTGCAAAAAAAAAAAAAAAAAAAAAATCTTGCTACTGGAGGTGGGAGAAAGGGAAACACAGAGGGCTCTCAATTCTGTGGCCCTCTCACCTCCACCGCCCCAGCCCCGAGCCCTCTTCAGCTGGGGCTGCCCAACCTGTCAACCCTGGCTTTGGGGTCCCCGTACTTTGGACTTGCCCATTTGAAAAACGAATGAACAAAAGATAAAACACACCTATATGTAAATATATGTGTGCATTTAAATATTTAGAAGAACTTTTTACACATGAACAGATAGCACTGATAAGCCCAGCTTCTGCTACCATTAATATCTTGCATTAGAATATAGGTTCAATATTGATGAACCAATACTGACACATTCTTACTAACTAATATCCATAATTTACATTAGGGTTCACTCTTTGTGCTATACATTCTATGATTTTTGACAAATGCATAATCATAATTACAGTATAATACAGACTAGTTTCACTGCCCTAAATATCCTCTGTGGTCCAGCTACTCATCCCTCCTCCCGCCCCATAACCCCTGTCAAACTCTGATCTTTTCACTGTCTCTATAGATTTTTGTTTTCTAGAATGTCATATAGTTGGAATCAAGCAGCACATGGCCTTTTCAGGTTAGCTTCTTTCCCTTGTAATAGGCATGGAAGCTTCCTCCATGTGCTTCCATGGCTCGATGGCTCGTTTCTTTTTAGTGCTGCATATTCCATTGTCGGGATGTACATATCCCTTGCTACGTCCTAGACGCTGATGCGAGAGCTAAAGACATCCGGAGGGGGCTGAGAATCAATCTTACCTTCGGGAAACTTCTATTTCTAGTTGGGGAGAGAAGACACACACCCATGCAAAGTCATTAACACGAGACAGTAAGGCGGACATGTCCAAGGGCACACGCGGAATGAATAACCGCTGCTATTGTCATGAGGAAGGAGGGCATCGTGGGGGCTTCCACAGAGGAAGTGCGACGGGATGGGGCGGGGTGAGGCAGAGGCCAGAGAGGGGCTTCGAGGAAGGCTCTGTGTGTCCTGGGGTGTTCTCAGCTTTCAACCTGTGTCCTTTTGCCCAGGTTGTCAACAGAGAAGACAGAAGAAAAGGGGATGTGCCTACAGCGTGTCCACTTCTCTGGTGCGAGGCCGCCCTCGCGTGGGACGTTCCTTTGGCTATTGGCCTCCAAGCGGGTGGCCTCCTTCCCTCCCTCCACAGTCGGAGGACAGGCGAGGGAACCGGTGTCTGTGTTAAATTCCGTTTCAAGGAAGCAAAACCTCTCTCTCCAATCTTTAGCTAAACGTTGTGTGTGTGTGCGTGTGTGTGTGTATAGAAGCAGTAGTACAATGAAGTTTGCTTTAGAAGAGATTTTCCGATAATGTTTTTTATCGTGCTCAATACACGTAACATAAAATTGGCCGTTCTCGCCATTTCTAAGTGCACAGTTGAGTGGCATTAAGCACATTCACATTGTTGTGCAGCCGTTACCATCAGCCATCTCCAGAACGTTTTCTTCTTCCCAAACTGGAACTCCTTATCCATTAGACAACAGCTTCCCCCGCTTCTCCTCTGCTCCCCCCGGCCCCGGGCAGCCGCCACCCTGCCGTCGTCTGTGAGTGCCACTACTCCAGGTACCTCATACCTGTAAGTGGAATCATGCAGCACTTGTCCTTTCGCGTCTGTCTTCCACAGACGCTGTTTTCCCACCAGCAGTACACGAGGGCTCCACTTTCTCCGCATCCTCACCACCACTTGTTATTTTCTGGGTTTTGTCTGTTTGTTTTTGTTTTGATAATGGCTATCCTAATGGGTATGAAGTGGTTTCTCATTGTGGTTTGGATTTCTTCAGCTAAACTCATATTTGCTGGGGGAAAAGCAAGAACAGTGATGCAGTCTCAACGCCGCCTGTTAGAGGCCAGCCTTCCCACCTTCGGTGCCTCACCTTTGGGACCTGTCGTATAAACTATGTGTAAAATGTTAAAATGTGGCCGGGCACAGTGGCTCAAGCCTGTAATTCCAGCACTTTGGGAGGCTGAGGCCGGTAGATCAGTTGAGGCCAGGAGTTTGAGACCAGCCTGAGCAACAAAACAAGATCCAGTGTCCACAAAAAAGAGAAAAAGTTACATATTTGTATGTATAAGTGTGTAAATACATAGACTGTTGGTAAATCGAGTGAATGTTGAACCATCCACATGGACACACCCAGTTATGAAAGAGCTGGGAAGATTTACCCAGGTCTGACATTATTCAAAATTCAGTGAAATCTAGTTGGGAGTAAATTAAAGGTTCTCCTTGAAGCCAAAGAAGAAAAATTAGCAGTTGGCTAAGCATTTGTTTGTGAGTTAAAATTTATGCAGAAAGTTGCTAGATTTGTCCCTAGGTGATTGTGTTTCTTTACATTTTTGCCCTAGTGTATCATCTTTTATATTTAAATCATAGGTAATTTTTACAGAGAAGCAAAGCTGCCTTCGTGATGTCTGGTGTCCCCTTTCTAGGCCTTGTCAGTCACCCTGTGGCAGTGAATCTGGCTGTGGGGCCCCCAGCCACCGGCAGATCCTGCCCAGCAAAGGGAAGGAATAAGCCGCATATCACTTGGCTTCTTTTGGAGAAGTAGGAAAGGGAGTTAAAATCTAAATGTCCACCATTACAGCAGTATCAGCTCCCTAGAAAACAGTTTCTGGAGAGAGAGCATTCAGGCAGCTGCACTGCAGAGAAAAACACAAAGGCTCTGATGTCAACAAATAGTTATCGAGAAAGTGCTCGACCAAAAGGCTGTGGGACAAGACAGCCGTTCCTGGCGGCCGCTTTGCTTCTGTGATAAACTGGCGCAGGCACACATCCCCGGCCCGTGTGAGTCTCGGCGCCTTCCTGCCCCTCCAAACCTACGACGCAAGGACATGAACACGTTTAAAAGTCTCTAATGCATTTCCCGTGTATCCAGCCTCCACTATGTTGGCTTTAATGTATCTGCCGCGAGCAGTATAAGTAATGTTATTTTGTTGGCATTAAAGCTCCTGACCTCGGGGTGCAAATATGCAGAAAGGAGGGCAAATTAGTGCCTTCAGCCGGTGGTCTTGACAGTGGGTTTTGAGTAGGAGCTTCCCACTGTTCCTGGCTCCCAGGTGACGGTGCTTCTCATTTTCTCGCTACACCACCGCCCATATTTCATTTATCATCCTTTCCCTCTGATGCCAGTTTCTGATTAGAGGGTTAGAAAATAAGCCCTGAGAGGGAACTAATTACTTAAGTGGGGGACAGAGAGGCCAAGGAATGGCTTGGTAACGGTCGCCATGCATTGTGAGAGTTATTACTGCAGGCCGTCGTGACCAGCAGTATCTTAAGTCAGGACAGAGCCCCAGACAGGGACTCTCGCATGAGTGAATGATTGAGGAGGGGCTCTCAGGAGAGAAAGGTAAGGATGGAGAGAAGCAGGGTGGGGTGGGGGCAGTGGGGGAGGCCAAAGTCTAGCCTCACCCTGGGGGAAGGTGGGGGGAGCAGAGGGGAGGAATGTCCTGGAGTACGAATGGCATCACAGCATCGTTCATCCCCACACTTGACACAAGGGGACCAGGCCTTATGTCCCCCATATCAATCAGTCATTGATTGACTGCAGATCACCCCCGTGGAGAAAGGGGGACATGTGAGCCCCAAGTCGCCATCTCTGGGTGAGGCTGTTCGTGTAGGCATAGAGCGATTCTCCAGAGAAGGCTAAGGCTGGGAGCCATTTGTCTGGGGACAGACGTACCAGCCAGCACAGGAAATCTGGCTGGACACCAACAGCCTCCGTGAAGGGCTGGCCTCTGAAACAACAGCAGGAGAGAAATAAGACAGATGCAATACAAAGGCTCTGGAGGTGGCTAGATGCTCTGGATCCTTCCAGCTGCCTGTTACTAGAGTGGATAGACAGGGAACGGTCTCCACTCGAGTGAGTCTTTCTAGGAAGTCACGAGCAGGATATTTGGGCTCAAAAAGAACCCAATCTGACAATGTCACTGAGAACTACAAATTGCGACTCTGCTATCAAATGCTGGCCTGGAGACCTAGGGGGCTCCTCAGAAAGCTTCCAGATTAGTTTAGCTCTAATAACAGCAGCAAGCGGTATAGACACTACTCTGCCAGGTGCTATTCTAAGTGCTTTATGTCCATTAACTTCATTTAATCCTCACAACAACCCTATGAGTAAGGTGTTATTATTATTATCTACCATCCCTATTTTATAGATGGGGAGACTGAGGCCCATAGAGGTTAATTAATTTGCCCAAGTTACAAAGTTGAAAGTTGTAGAGCCAGGATTTGAACCCAGATGGTGTGATTCACGTGGGCAACACCACCACTCTGCTGACCCTGGCCACTCCTCTAGTGAGTAGGGGTGGGGTAGGGGAGTGTAGGCAAGTGCTAGAAGACAGGAGACCACCCTGGATGCTTTTAGAGGAGTGTTTTCATAAACCTTTGCATACATCAGACTCACCACTTGGTGATTGTTACAGTACAGAACACTGAGCTCATCCTGACCCTGCTGAATCAGAACCCAGGGCCAAGGGGCAGGTAGAAATCTATCCATTTAAGCTCCCCAGGTGTTCTGACACAGGTGGTTCAGAGGCAACTCTGACACCCCACAGTGATTCAGATGATAGAGCAAAGGCCAGGTTCAAGTCCCGTCTCTTCCACTTACTGCCTGTGTGACCTTGGAGAAGTTCATCAACCTCTCTGTCTCAGTTTTTCTCACTCTAAAATAATAATACTTCTTCTCTTAAGATTTTTGTGAAGTTTAAACTATGAATTGCTGTACATATAATTCCATTTATATATATTAAAACTACATATATGTATATCTTACATATATATATATAAAACATTAGAGAAAGGTCTGGCAGAGCAAACTACTAAGGGTGGGTATCTCTGGGGAGGGAAATAAGGTGGTGGGTATAGGGGGAGGGCAGTAGAATGGGAGAGACTTTCACTTTTTACTCTATGCATTAAATTTTAATTTTTTATAAAGAGAACATATTAAAATATTACATATATAAAATTTAATCCCGGCCGGATGCAGTGGTTCACGCCTATAATCTTAGCACTCTGGGAGGCCAAGGTGGGAGGATCAGTTGAGCTCAGGAGTTCGAGATCAGCCTGAGTAAGGGCGAGACCCTGTCTCTACTAAAAGTAGAAAAAATTAGCCAGGCATGGTGGCGCACGCCTGTAATCTCAGCTACTCGGGAGGCTGAGGCAGGAGAATTGCTTGAGCCCAGGAGTTTGAGGTTGCTGTGAGCTAGGCTGACGCCACAGCACTGTAGCCCAGGTGATAGAGTAAGACTCTGTCTCAAAAAAAAAAAAAAAATTAATCCAAAACAAACAATTACATAGAATCATATATGTAGCGTGCCTGGCACACAGGAGGTGCTCACTTAACAGTAGCTGTTAGTAGCAGTATCATCCACAAACATTTGTTGAGTGCCCATTCTGTGCAAGCCATCATATTTGGTCTCCATCAGGAGGCAGAGAAGTATAAGACAATGTCCCTGCTCATACGCGTACAAAAAAAAAACCCCAAACGCCCAATGGCAGTGTTTACTTTGGATCCAATGAATGCTATAGAAAATAAGGGCTTTAAGGAGTTGAAATGAGAGAGATCATTTCCAGCTGGCCTCTTCAAGGGAGGTGGGGTTTGAGTGAGGCTTTGAGAAAAGGAGAAGATTTCAGCAGGCAGAGAAAGGGGGAAAGAACATTCCGGTGGCAGAAAAGAGCTTGGTTCAAAGGGCCGAGCGGCTTACTAGGCATGCGCAGAAGATGCTGCGTGGACATTGGACTTGGCGCGGCTGGTCTGTGGGTCCAATTGTGCGGGACCCGAGGCAGGCGGAGCGGGGGCCCAGCAAGCACCGGCCTGCCCTCCCTCAACTGAAATAACACAATCTCTGGCTCCAGCCCTTCCGGTGGTTGGAATGGCCTGAGGCCAAGATCGACTTTGTTAACAATTCTCTACTCTCGTGGACAGAACCTAGAATAGGAAGCAAAGTAGCCACAGAGATTAAAAAAAAAAAAAAAGAAAAAAAGTCAATCCTCTCCCTGAACTGCTCCGACCCAAGTGTGCACGGCCTGCACAGTGAGCTGTGGGTGCAGAAGGGAGGTGCGTGTCTGGGTGCAATATGCGCGTGTGCACGCCACAACATGTGGTGCGTGTGGGGACTGCTTCGGGAGTGTGCATGTTGTAATGACACGCGGCATTTCCTGTGATTGTGTGATATACTAGGTTGAGTTATGAGTGCAGTGTGTGCTAACCACATTCCTGAAGGCTAACCTTTTGAGCGACTGCAAAGAGGGCAGAGGAAGAGCAGCAGCCGGCCAAGTATCTATGCGCAGAGCATGCCATCTGCCTCTGGTGATCAGTACCGGGTGACACGGGAGAGCGTGAGGTGGCACGGGCAGGCAGTGTGAATACGAGGCCAGTTGTTCCAGCAGAACATTGAGGTGTTCGAGAATAAAGCCAGCGGCATTTAAATTCCCCACGGTACCAGAGAGAGTTTTTCCTTCATCAGCAAAGTACCACGCTGTGGGTGTGCATTTGGCTGCCTGAAAAACACACCCGGCATCTTCCTAGATCTGGTGCCTGTGTGTATATATACACAGTGTGTATATAGAGAGCTAGAGATAAACACTTTTTTAAAAAGTTAAAGCTTGATTAGCTGAACACCACGAGGCCCTGGGAAATTGAGTTTAAGAAAAATTTGGATAATTGGAACAGCATATAATATCAAGAATGTTAAATACACAAGTCAGCTGAGCACGCAGAGTTTATGGCAAGCTCTGATTAAAACGAAGTTTTTGATAATCAAAGTTTTAATGGCAGAGGCTCATTTGAATTTCTTCTGTATAAAAGGGAGATTAGATATCGTGTGCACAGAATATCTTGTGATATTTTCCATTCTTCCCAACTCCAGTTGGGTCACATAAATGCTTCTTAGATATTTATTTCGTGAAAAGTACTCTATCCTTTGGTCTGCCCCAAACTAGCCAAAACAGGACTTGCCGCAGATGTGTTTATCAGATTCCACTGCAAATTTGAGGAGAGGAAAAGTCTGCCTATCGTCTAAGTAATTTCAAAATCAAAGCCATCCCAGGCTCACCAGAAGCCTAAAGCAGCCAAGAGATAGGCCAAGTTTATAAACTTCCATAATATGTTTATTGCGAGGATGGCAATTATCCAATATCCCTGCCCTCCTGGGTCTTAGATCAGGATATTTCCACAAAAAGAAATCTGTGTTTGACTGCATTTAACCAGTCATAATTCCAGATGTCTGTAATATTCCAATGTCAGGCGTGGGGGCGGGGAGGACGACAACGAAGCCACCGATAATTCTGTTACATTCTTGTCCTACTGTGCGGTGGCGGTGGCGTGGCTAGTGTGGCTGCTTGTTCCTCCTCCTCCTCTCCCTAATGGTCAGGTGGCATAGGGGCAGTCATTGTGTTTGGGGGCAATGGCCGTCCCCAGCCACAGGCAGGCTGTTCTGTCCACCTCTGGAAACCTGACACGTCACATCGGAGACATAATTTCTTAATGAAATGGCTGCAGTGTACCTAATTTACGCCAGGGTGGAAATCGCTGACAGGGCACAAAGGCCACTTGTTTCTGCTGTCGCAGGGAACACATATGGGCCACATCAGTCAGGAATGAATCAGACCAGCGTTCCAGGACAGTCTGCTGAGAGAATGGCCTCCTTTCGCACTCCCGTAAAGTGTTAACGATATTTACTGCGTGTGTACATGCTAGCCGACTCAGCCGTTAGTTGGAACACAAACCTGTGTGAGTTCAGCCATTTGTCCCAGACCCCTTCCTGAGCACGAATAAGCAAAGCAGGATTGTTGTCTAGAATCATCACTGGGATTTATTCTACCCTTTCCTCTGGGGTCCTACTGGCAAACATTAAACATCACAACACCCCATTAAAGGGAAGCAACACGCTCCTTTCACATGTGGCAAGAGTAATCACAGGTTCCGCCTCTGTGACACATTAAAGTCATCAGCACAGATTTTTTTCCCCCCCCCGGCAAAGTGAGTACGAGCGACAGTGGTGAACTTGACCTAAGGCTCGGGTCTGGTGTGGCCAAAGAGGTCAGGCCTTCTCCTGATCATCATGGGGATGGGGGTGGGGTCTTAGCATCTGGTGCCTTTGCCCTCTGCTCGACACCGAGTGAAGAGGCCGCTGTTGGTCATGACCGGCAGAAGAGAAAATGAGGAGTGAGAGAAGTTTCTCCACTGGTCTCTATACCAGAAAGTCTCCAAGGTGGGGGAACACACACCTTAAGTGACACACAAGACAGTCCTTTGAGGGATACTGTTGTGGGCTGAATTGTGTCCCTCCGAAACTCGTATGTTCAAATCCTAAGCCCTAGGACCGTAGAATGGCGACTTATTTGGAAATAGAGCCTTTACGGAGATAATCGAGTTAAAATGAAGTCATTAAGGAGAGCCCTAATCCAATATGACTTGGTGTCCTTATAAAAAGGGAAAATTTGGACACAGACATGCATAGAGAGAAGATGTGTGGACGATACAGGGAGAAGACAGGCCAAGGAGAGTCTGGGACACATCCTTCCCTCACAGTGAAGGAACCAACCCTGCTGACATGTGTATTTTGGACTTCTGGCCTCCGAGCGGAGAGACAATACATTTCTGTTGTTTAAGCCACCCAGTCTGTGATGCTTTGTTACCGGCCTCAGCAAACTAATACAGGTAGGAAGAAAATAGCAAAACTTCAGAACTTCCATTTATAGCACTGTGGTAGATTGGCTTATTGATTTCAATTTGTCACTCATCTGAAATAGAATGAATACCCTTTGCCATGTCACTGTGCAGTGCTTCCTGCTCTGCGTGGCATAGACTTTTCCGCCCCAGCAAAGCTGGGCTTGACCACGTGCCTTGCTTTGACGAGTAGAATACGAGCAGATGAGGTTGTGAGCATGCACTTTAAATGTGTTGTGTGGTGTGGTTTGCCTTCTTAAGCTTCTGCCATCGCCAGGAGAAGAACATGTCCTGGGTAGCTGTGGTCACATCAGTCTGGGCTCCAGGCCTACACCAAACCTGCAACCTAGAGCCAAACCCAGCAACCTGTAGCTTGAAATAGCCAAGCCCTGCCAAGATCAGTCAAACCCTCAGAGCCCTTCAGGACCACAAGCAAGGAAAAAAAAAAAAATACCTGCTGTTGTAAGCCACTGAGCTTTAGAGTGTTTGTTATGCAGCATCATTGGAGCAATAGCTGACTGTTACAGTTACCACCATGAACCATGCAGAGTGACCCTGGGCCCGCATTCAGGCCGTATGTCAGCACGCAGCATCCAGTGTGGCAGGAAAGCTCAGAGAAGGGTGGGAGGCCCAGAACTTGGAGGAGGCATTGACAGCATCCTCTTACATGATATTTCACTTCCAGCAAATGGACTGTTATGTGTGCCATGTTGAGTGGCTTTATAGATTATATTATCTAGCTCTAACTAAACTAATCATCACAAAATGGGCAAGGAGCTTAACATGGTTCCTCTAAGGAAACCGTGGCTCGAAGACAACACTGTGACGCAAGCATAATCAAGGAGGAAACCGGTGGCGCTGGCAGTTTTATGAGTACAAGACTCTTTGAGCCAATTGTGAGTAACGAAGCCCATCTCACCTGATTTGGCAAGGTGTACATTTTAAAACTTTCAACAATAGCAAGAAGATAATTTGAAATGTGGATTTTCAAGCTCTGTTGTTAGCAACGAACCTCATACGCATACACATGGCCTTGTGATCAAACAGAAAACATTAGCAAGTGAATGTAATTCATAAATGAATATACATATAGTGGGGAGGGTTGCTAAAAATGTTTCACCATTGGGTCTGAGCACACTTCAAAGTCACTTGAAAGTGAGATCACCATATCAAACAGATTTATTAACTTCTTGGGTGAATTGATTTTTTTTTTTTTTAGTGTTAAGGAATTTTTATGGTGCTGTCGTTGAAGGCAAGGAAGACCTGTCCCTTACAAGCCAGCTTGTGTTGTTGTCTTCACACTGTTTCTAAAGCTGGAGGGGGAGAACGATGTCATGGAAAAAGCCAGGACACACTTTGGAACTATTCAGAGCCCAGAGATGAGGTGCTTTTCCTCCCAGCTTCAGCAAGTCCTGAAAGGGCACACCCTTTGCTGCCGCCAGCTCCAATAGCGCCGTTCGGGCATAGAGACCATGAGATGGGCCCCACTCTGAGCCAGAGACTCTGTTTTAACCCTCTGGTTTCCTTTCCCTCCGTTGTGCAAATTTTTTTTTTTTTTTGAGACAGTCTCACTGTGTTGCCTGGACTAGAGTGCCATGGCATCAGCCTAGCTCACAGCAACCTCAAACTCCTGGGCTCAAGCGATCCTACTGCCTCAGCCTCCCCAGTAGCTGGAACTACAGGCATGTGCCACGATGCCCGGCTAATTTTTTCCATATATTTTTAGCTGTCCAATTAATTTCTTTCTATTTTTGGTAGAGACGGGATCTCGCTCTTGCTCAAGCTGGTCTCGAACTCCTGAGCTCAAACGATCCACCCGCCTCGGCTTCCCAGCGTGCTAGGATTACAGGCATGAGCCACTGCGCCCCGCCCGTTGTGCAAATCTTGATCAGGGCACGAGTCACTGGCAGCCAGAGTTGGTGCCCAACTGCGATTAAACAAAAGTGTCAAATAATCCTGACCACTCCCTCCACCCCAGAAAATATCTTACCCCTTGAACCTCTGAGCTATGTCATTTCTATTTCCCGTACAAAGCTGAGTCCATTTTGTCTTCAAGTATTGTTGCTTGTCTTTAAGCATTTGACAATCCTGGCTCAAGGACGTGGCCAGGCCTCCGGGTGGTGAGAACCATGCCTTATATTCCCATGAGAGTAGAACCTACTGAGGAAATGGAGTGCATGAATGCAGTCCTTCTCCCCAGGGTTTTCCCTGGGCTGATGCAAGTATAAGGCTACGATGCGGTTCCCAGGTGGAGGGGAGAGCATTGGTTGGCCCTGAGGTCTCCGTTATGAATAATTCTCATCAGATTCATGGGAAGCCACCCATACCTGCACATTTCTGTGAAAAGACTGGGGTAGAGAGAATGAGGAGGGTTGTATCAGTCAAAGTCCAAGCAGGGAAGCAGATTCTATGAATATTATGGAGTAAGGGCTTCGTGTAGGAATAAGATCTCACCCAGTTGTGGGAGAGGCTAGGAGAGGAAGTGTCTGCAAGGAGAAGGTGGAAGATTGGAGAAGAAGCACTAGCCAGCCTTTCTGAAGCCAGGCACATGCGGCTGCTTGAGTGGGGCCACAGAGGGGACCTTGGGGAGAAAGAAGCCCATGGAGGTTGTGGCTCTATGTCTGGTGGTGGGACTGGGGTGGTCATGGTTTAGCAGGACCAGCAGTTGGAGAGAAGAGCTGGATGCAGAACAGGAGAGAATAAGGGCAAGCTGGCACCTTCCGGCACCTTCACTGCATCTAACCATGACGACCAGAGAGGAGTGACACCTTGCTTCTCCTCTCCCTTCCAGATGTTGTGCAAATTTCTCTTCTGACCAACTCTAATCTGGAACCATAAAGGGAAGGGAATTCTGGGAAGCATCACTCCAGATTAGCCAAGGTGACACAATACAAAACCACCACAGAGATCAAAGTTTGAACTGATAGACACAGTGTACCCTGTGTCCCTGTTACACAGCTAGGTTAGAAGTGAAGACTACGCTGCTAGTCCTCAAACATTTCTTTGCTCTGAGCTTGGCAGGTGGACTTGGCTCAGGAAAGGAGAGACTTTCACAGGGTAACATCTTCCAAATCTCACCTGCAGGTCAAACTCAGCACTGTCCTTTGACCTGCCTATCACTTAGGCAAGTGATGATTTCAAGATTGGGTGCAGTGGCTCACGCCTGTAATCCTAGCACTCTGGGAGGCCAAGGTGCGTGGATTGTTTTGAGCTCAGGAGTTCAAGACCACCCGTCGCAAGAGCTAGACCCCGTCTCTACTAAAAAAATAGAAAGTAATTAGCTGGACAACTAAAAATATATATATATAGAAAAAATTAGCCGGGCATGGTGGCACATGCCTGTAGTCCCAGCTACTCGGGAGGCTGAGGCAGGAAGATCGCTTGAGCCCAGGAGTTGGAGGTTGCCGTGAGCTAGGCTGACGCCACGGCACTCACTCTAGCCAGGGCAACAGAGTGAGACTCTGTCTCAAAAAAAAAAAAAAAAAAAGGATGATTTCAATTTGAGTGACCCAAAGAGAGAGTAAAACAACTAAGGGCTTGTGGCAGATTGTATTTTCCAAAAGTGGCCGCTGTTATGAATTGAACTGTGTCCCCCAAGATTCATAGGTTGGAGTCCTAACCCCCAATGTGGCTGTATTTGGAAATGGAGCCTATAAGGTTAAATGAGGTCATGAGGGTGGGGCCCTAATCCAATAGGACTGGTATCTTTATAAGAAGAGGAAGAGACACCGGAGAAGTTGTACCTTCCATGCACACAAACAGGAAAGGCCATGGAGGATACAATGAGAAGGCAGCTGTCTACAAACCAGGAAGAGAGGCCCCCTGGCCACCAACCCTGCTGGCACCTTGATCTTGGACTTTCAGCCTCCAAAACTGTGAGAAATAAATTTGTGTTGTTTAAGCCCCCTAGTCTGTGGTATTATTTTGTTACGGCAGCCCAAGCAGACTAAGACAGTCACCACAGTATCTCCCTTGCCATAGGTTCTTCTTACAATGTGACAATGACACTCTAATGACAATGACCATTCTAGTGGTCAGGTCTACACCCATTCCCCTTGAACCTGATCAGGACTTCATGACTGCCTCAACCAATAGAATACGGCAGAAGTGAAGCTATGTGACTTCCGAGGCTAGGTCATAAAAAATGCCATGCACTTCTACCTTATTCCCTCGGGACACTCACTCTTAGAACCCAGGGCCATGCCGCGAGGAAGCCAAGAAGCCACATGGAGAGACCACACAGATCAGGCCACAGTCAACAACCCCTGCTGGGGTCCCGGCGGACACCCAGCATCGACACCAGATTTGTGTGAGACCAGCTCAGAGAGCCTTTAGATGTTCCCTGTCCTCAGCTCTCAAGTACCCTCCATCCTTTAAGCCACCCCAGAGGATGCCCCATGGAGCAGAGACAAACTGGACCCACTGGCCTTGGCCAAATTGCGGATTTGGGAGCAAACCAAATGACTGATGTTCAGAGACATTAATTTGGAGGTGGTTTGTAGATAACTAGAGCAGTGGTCTTCGGAGCAGATGCACCCAGAAGATCACCCGGGGGAAGCGGCAGCAAGTCAGCGTATACCTGCTCTACCTTCTTGGCGGGGGATTGCGGTGATTTCAGACCATCGAACTGAGCCAGACCTCCTGCATCAATGCGGCGCCACAGGCTGCCAGATAAGTGTTTCTCCAAAGATCACACCCACTTTGACAATTTCTATTCAGGCAGCTCTGAAAGTCTTCCCAAGGAGATTTTTTTTTTTATTAATGTTGATCAAGCTCCAGACAGAGTTTAAAGAGGGCCTATGTGCACAAAGAAAATGGTAGAATTGGGAGGTCGAGCTGGAGGCTAGAATAATTAAAGGTTAAACTCCAGGTTTGCATTTGGTATTTATAGAATTTTCCATGCTTGATGTAAGGGTTTTAAAACCAGGCTGAGCAGGGAAGCTCTTTCGGCTCTGAAAAGAGGGAAGGGATTTTAGCACAAGGAGTGGAGCCTGCCTCGTTCAAAGTTTTAAAAGGCAGCATAATTAAGCTGCTTTGTTGCTTCAAGTGATACTGTAAAGGCTACGGGGGCTGGGAGAGTAGACTCTGCAAGGAAAACAAAACCAAACCAAACACTTTGTTTCCACACCAGGCACCCAGGGCTGTCCAGAGGGCATCCCTGGGTCCTCTAAAGCTATTTTATGCCTCTGTTGCTTCCTGTTATCTGAAGGAGCCTGAGTGTCGCTTATATCACCTGATACGAGCGAAGGAGATCAGCGTTCACATTATGAGCTCTACCCAAGGATGGAAGCCAAGAAGCCACATGGAGAGACCACACAGATCAGGCCACAGTCAACAACCCCTGCTGGGGTCCCAGTGGACACCCAGCATCGACACCAGATTTGTGTGAGACCAACTCAGAGAGCCTTTAGATGCTCCCAGGGCGAAGGCAGAGATGGCAAGGGCCTGGCACCCAGCTCGCCTCGCCTGCCCGCCTTGCACCTGCCCTCTGTGGCTGAATGCAAACTCATCGCAATTCACTTCTGCTTTTCTTTCAGTTTCTTCTCACCTCCTTTTATCCCCCTCCTATTTTCAGCATTGAACTTCAGAGAAACTACTCTTTGTTTTTAAGCTCGTTGTCTGTTTTCAGGACCAGTTGTCTCCTTTTGCTATCCTGAAGCTTTGATGGGGATGGGATGGAAGGTCAGAGGAAGAAGGTCAGAGGGTGCCCGTGCTGTGGGATCAAATTGCTTCTCCCAAGGAGAGTTTTCCAAATGTGTCCCACTCCGAAATTTCAAAAGACCTGGGATGGGAAGGCCTGTAAGAGCTTGTCTAAACTGGCCCTGCATTACTTTCTGCAAATCAAGTCACTCAGTTGGACTATTAAGCAGCTATTAAGAAGGATGATTATAAAGACCAAATTGAAAAAAAGCAGATGTGCTATAACATTCAATAAAATCGTGGAACTCCAAACTGTGTCCGAGGAACCGTCACAGGTGTGTCACAAGTGGACGAGCAGCAGGGACTCAAACAGAGGCTACACACCCCACCCATGTGCACAACAGCAGTATCACAATCACCAAGAGGCGGAAGCAAGCCAAGTGTCCATCAGCAGATGAATGGATGAACAAAACGTGCTAGAATCACACAATGGAATATTATTTGACCCTAAAAAAGAAGGTGATTCTGACACATGCTACAACATGGATGAACCTTGAGGACATTGCGCTAAGTGAAATAAGCCAGACACAAAAGGCAAAATACTGTATAATTCCACTTATATGAGGTACCTAGAGTAGGCAAATTCATAGAGACAGAAAAATGGAGTGGCAGTTGCCAGGGAGTAGGGGAAGGGGACAATAAGGATTTAGTGTTTAGTGGGTAGAGAGTTTCTGTTTGGGAAGATGGAAAGTTCTGGAGATGGATGCTGGAGATGGTTGCACAGCATTGTGAGTGTACTTAATGCCACCGAACTGTACGCTTAAAATGTTTAAGATAGTACATTTTATGTTATTCATTTTTTACAATAAAGAATTAATGTTTTTAAAGGTGAATCAAGCAGGCCGGGTGTGTTGGTTCATGACTGTAATCCTAGCACTCCAGGAGGCCGAGGTGGCAGGATCGCTTAAGGCCAGAAGTTCGAGACCAGCCTGAGCAAGAGCAAGACTCGTCTCTACAAAAAACAGAAAAAATTATCCAGGCGTAGTGTCACGTGCCTGTAGTCCCAGCTGCTCCAGAGGCTGAGGCAGGAAGATCACTCGAGCCCAGAAGTTTGAGATTGCTGTGAGCTAGGCTGATGTCATGGCACTCTAGCCTGGGCGACAGAGCAAGACTCTATCTCAAAAAAGAAAAAAAAAAAGAACGTGGGTCAGGCAGATTGGTGATTGCCAGGGGCTGGGAGGAAGGGAGAATAGGAAGTGATTGTTTAATGGGTACAGGGTTTTATAATATTTAGGGATGACAAAAATGTTTTGGAACTAGATAGAGGTGACTGACTTATTCACTTTAGATAGTTAATTTTATATTATGTGAATTTTGCCTCAATTTTTGAAAACAGTAGATAAGAGGAGATTGAAAGGGAATGAGGAAAAATGAAAACTGTTTAATATGTTACGATCATGGGACTATTGGTGAATTCATTTTGATTTCTGAAAAACTTGTTCGAACATTTTGTGCAATGTATTTTTCATGTGTTTAAAAAAAACCTATCAGGTAGAAATTCTATCATAAAAAAACAGACTGGGCCGGGCGTGGTGGCTCACACCTGTAATCCTAGCTCTCTGGGAGGCCGAGGCGGGCGGATTGTTTGAGCTCAGGAGTTCGAAACCAGCCTGAGCAAGAGCGAGACCCCGTGTCTACTAAAATTAGAAAGAAATTAATTGGACAACTAAAAATATATAGAAAAAATTAACCGGGCATGGTGGCGCGTGCCTGTAATCCCAGCTACTCGGGAGGCTGAGGCAGGAGGATCGCTTGAGCCCAGGAGTCTGAGGTTGCTGTGAGCTAGGCTGACACCAGGGCACTCTAGCCCGGGCAACAGAGTGAGACTCTGTCTCAAAAAAAAAAAAAAAAAAACAGACTGATAATCAACCAGTATAGCAAAATCTGTTACCTTTTCTTAAGACTCGTGGGGCAAGATTGTACCAAGAGAATAACTGGAAGGAAAGAGAAAGTAAGGATATTGCTTGTCACTTTTTAATACATATTATGTGTCATATATTAATATATTAATAAAGGATATATATTAATAATAAAGAATATAAGAGATGATCACAATATGTCCTCACCGATCAATCAAAAATATATATTTAGTATCCACGGTGTTCCCAGCATGATGTTGGGCCCAGAAAAGAGGTTGCATTTGGCCCTTGTCCTCATGGGGTGACACCACAGGGCTCAGTTGTGCGATGCTGACTAATGCTAGCTACGAGCCAATGAAGTCAGAGCAGAGAAGCAGAAGAATACGTAGGCAATGGGGCATCTCATCTGGACCTGGAGGAATGAGCAGAATTTGGACAGGCAAAGGGGAGAGAAGGGTCCTTCTAGGTATAAGGGGTCAGGCGGGGGCAGGAATGCGAGCACCTATGGTCAGGGGAAGGGAGAGGAGAGCCGGGAGGTGTGCGGGTGAGCGAGCTCAATGAAGCCTCTCCCGAAAGAGATCAACAGTGCCACGCTTGGCTCCTGCAGCCAGGGAGGAGAGCAGTATTTTCCGAAGTTTACTCTGTCAAAATGACAGTAGGCCCTGGATCCTTTGCCTTTTACCCAGGGAGCCCAGACAGGCCACAGTGTAGCCAGATCCCCCAGCCCTGACACGATTACAGTAGCAGCAGTAGGGAGCAATTTTGGAAACTCTGTTCTCTCATTGATAGTTTATATAGTTCCTCGTCCCCAAAGGGAACACTTTGAGAGAATAATGGTATGTCTGCTTAAAGATGGAGGATTGAACACGTGCATTCATCCTGCTGCTTCATTCCAAAGCTTCATTAAAATAATAGTAAAGGGATTTTTAAAAGGCATTCACCTTCGAGTGTGAAGAGAGCAGGAAAGGAGAAAATAGCCCAGAGCTTTGGAAGCTGGAAAACAGAAGGTTGCGTGATGACTAACTCAGAGCAGGGCTGAGAATGCTGCATCTGAAACCGCACTGGGGCTAGCCAAGAAGCTACCCGAACTGCATTGCAGAATCCTCCTCCCCCTGCAAAGACTCCAAAGTGGCAACACCAGGTACTTCTGGAAGTCAAGGTGAAACCAGGACCGAAAACGGGAGAATCAGTTGAAAGTCCGTTTAAGCAGCAGATATTCAGACACCGTCCTCTGCTCTACGCACCTAAGGGACAGTCCCTCCACCCTCATCCCCCCGCCCCCGACAGAAGAATGGACTTTTAGTATCTGGAGAGAGTCTCCGGATAGAGGGTAGGATGCCCAAGGGCAAACAGGGAGATTAGGTGTAGGTAGATTCTCATACTGAATATTGTGCCCCAGCCCAGCGCTCTTGCCCACTCAACTCCTAGAAGCTTGACATTCAGGCTTAGACCCTCTCAAAAGGAGACTGAATACTGACATCAGAGATTTTTCCAATGAAAAGATTTGTCCAGCTCACCTTAGAAGGGGTTTCTAGAACTTGAGGCTGCGTTAGAATCCCCTGGAGGATTTGTTAAAACACAGACTGCTGGGCCCCTGGTTTCTAACTCAGTGAATCTGGGGTAGGGTCCGAGAATGTGCATTTCTTAGCCGTCCCCAGTTGAGGCTGTTGCTGCCAATCCAGGGACCGTGCTTTGAAAAGTTCTGCTCTGCAGGAAGTCTGCAATCGGCAAGCCTCATTCACACGCATAGACCTTCTCCCTCAGCTTTTAAGTGCCCTGCTGTAAAGTATGGACGGATAACTGGGGATCAGCAGGCATCTAAGGCAAATCTCTAACCTGAATGACCAGGACCGCAACAAACAGATAAAGCAATCCAGAGGAAATAGAGACCATGCCAGAAATGTAAACTTCACACACACTCACACACACACACACACACACACACACACACACACACATACACCTACCTGTCGATAATGTCCCAGAAGAGGCATTATTTTAATAGCAATAAAAAGCAGCATTCAGGGAATAAAAAGGAACTTTCAAAGAATAAAAACTGAACTATTAGAAATTTAAGATATGACAGCAGAAATGAAAAATTAAGTAGAAGGATTGGAATATAAAGTTGGGAACATTTCCCAGAAAATAGAAAAAGAGATAAGAAATAGAAGGGTTTTTTTGAAAAATGATTAGTTCAAAAGTCCAAATAAAAGTTTTAGAGAGAACAGGGAAACAGAGGGAAAGAACACATCAAAGGGCTAATTCAGGAAAATTTCTTAAACCTGAAGGACACGAGTTTATAGATTGAAAGGACCATCGAGTAGCTAGCATAGTGGATGAAAATAGACCCATATAAATACATGTCATCATGAACTTTCAGGACACTGGGGACAAAGATCCTAAAAGCTTCTAAAGAAAAAATATATATTATGTACACAAATCTAAGAATCAGAATGGCTTTGGACTTCTCAACAGCAGCATGAATTTGGGAGAAAATGGAAAAAATGCCTCTAAAATTCTAAAAGAAAATGATTCGACTTAGAATTCTATATCCAGCCAAACTATCAGTTAAGTATGAGAGTAGAAAAATGTTCCTCTGACATGCAAGGTCCCCAAAAATTGCTGCCCATGCATTCTTTCTCAGGAAGCTACTGGAAGACATGAGCTACAAAAATGTTAGGAAAAATCAGGAAGGAGGAAAATGTGGGATCTGGGAAATTGGGGGTGCCCCCCAAGATAGAGTCAGAGGAAATCTCCACAATGACGAAGGGACACCCCAGAATGACAGCTGTGCCCCAATCATAGGAAACAATCAGCTCAACTGGAGCTATTTAGAAGCCTCGGGGTAAGGTGTCTCCAAGAAGAGGAACTGGTGTGTCGGGGACACAGTGAGACGAGATCCAGTAAACTGGGAGAGGGTTTGAGCTGCAGCGACCTTCTCAAACCCGGAGGCAGGCAGAGAGCGGTAATAAAGCTCAGCGACTACACGCTGGCCTGAATTCAGATTTTCCCTGCAAAGATGAAAAGGCCTGGCTCCCGCCTCTGCCTTCCTTTACCAGCAGCCACAGCCCCAGGCATATTCAGGAAGACAAAAATATCTAGGCCAATTTTACCATACTAAAAAGGGAAAAGAATCATCAAATCTCCAACTCCTCCATCATCATTTCAAATGGTGTCAGAGTCTCCCTCGTGTGAGATTCCAAGTGTCCAAATCTGGACACTGTCATGTGTAGAAGGGAAAACTGGTGATTGGCAATGTTCGTTGTTTTATCGAACAAGAACTTGCTGGAGTATAATTAGATGTTACAGATTCCTTTTTCATTTTTTATAGGGAAGCATTTTGCCATCACACCGTAGTGTGGCATGATATATTTTCTGGCCAGGGATTTTTCCCTCCTATTGTATCTCCTTCAGTGGTTTATTTGAAGTTGAAATGACACCAAATGTTTGACTGTTTTCTCCCAACCCCTACCCCAGAGCCGCAGTGCAGGGGAGTGTCTGTCACCTTACGCATTTCCCTTCAGTGGAATTTGCTGTCTTTAGTGATTTGCTTTACATATCCCAATCCCACTCAACAACTTTCATGGCACAAAATGTAGGACTAATCTGAATAGAAAAAGATCTCAACAGGTTGAAATAAATAATAAGTCCTGCCTACGGTCCAAAAAACAAACCAAAAAAACTACACCAAAAAATCCATCCCATCACCCTATGATATAATCAAGAGTCCTCCAAAAGACATGAAGGCTTTGTGTCCCAGGCTTTGGCCCCATCCTGCTTCCTGCCACTCACCATGCGCCCAGCACCCATGATGAGCAGCTGGCCCAAAACTCACTGCGAGCTCCTTCTGTAAGCCTGGAAGGTCCTCTCCAACCTCCCAGCCGTGCCCAACACATGTCCTCTCTCCAGACCAGGGGCCACTTCCAGACTGAGCCCATGCCCAGGCCAGCAGCCCCCCACCCCTGTGCCCCCAAGCCTATACTCACCTACAGAGTCCTCCTTCTCCCAGTGTCCCAAGACTGTTCACTATTTGTCTCCTCTTGCACTGTGGCCAAGCGAAGGTGCAGAATGTAGTGTATTCATCTTGGAACCCGAGTGCCTAGCACAGAATCTGACATGGAACAGTGGTTAATAAATACTTGTTGAATGAATAAATGAATAAAATCAATGTATGAACGACTATGACCTAGGGGCTTTAGTAAATGCCACACGTATTTATTATGCCATGTGACTGCCCAAAAATGCTAATACCAAAGGCTTTGGCTAGCCATTGAGGTTTGTTGACGACTTTACAATTTTCATTTCTCTCTTATTTTTTAGGATTAAAACCTATACATAAAGTTGTAATGTAAATACTGAGATTAATTCCTTTTTTATTTGTAGATTAAAGTCAACGTGAATAGTCTCCATTTGTGTTTGCCGTGCAGATTGTCACTCATGAATGCCCTTATCTGGGCCATACAACAGTGAGTCGTGGTCACGGGTGGCACCTGCATGGTTCCAGGAGAAGAGCTGGAAGCCCCCTCCCTCCTCCGCCGTCAGCATATTGTGATGCCTCGCAGCTTACAGGTGCCTAGTGATGTGGATTTACTGATCACATGACCTAGTTTTAACTCCCAAATGAGCCATAGGACTTAAAAAGATTCCTGAGAAGAAACCATGTGTTAAAAATAATGCTAATAATACAAGCATGCCCGAACAAGATGGAGGCAGAGCAGATGTTTCGTATGGTATAAGCTCTTTGTCAGCCACATTATGAGGCAAAAACAACCGTAATCTAATCAGATCTCAGATGAAGTCGGCCCTCAAATCGAAAAAATCAGGAGAAAATTTGAAACACGAGCTTCTGATCACTGCCATTTTAATGACAAGCCTGGCCTTGAGTTTACGTCGTATATTGGGACTATCTCGTGAATGACAGAAGCCTCCAGAACGAAGTCCTTAACCATAAATAAATACATCGGATTACAAAGGAAAGCAATGACATTGAAATCATTAGCAAATTATTAAAACAAATTTGCGATGTAGAAATGTATGTGCTTCTTAATAAAGTCATCAAATGACAAGATTCTGTAGCAGTCTGATAACCACAATCATTTTATGGTGTTGATGAGCATAAACGATATTTCAAGATGTCTGCAACAATGAGAATGTGATTTCGATTGGGGACAGAGTCACGGGTACTGTCAATGCTACTGTGGTTTGTTGCCTACATTTGTAATTGAAGGAAATGCTAAATTTCAGTGAAAAGAAAGATGTCGTTTTTTGCCTCCACCAAATCACAGACCCTGTGAATTCTCTCCTTGAACCCCAGGTTAAGAGTCCCCTGGTCCCGTCCCTCCCAACCTCACTACCAGAGGTTCTGTTAGAAATCGCTATTTTAAAAAATCATAGCCAGCCTCCAACTGAATCAGAAATCACACATAACAACATTTATTACAAGCAGGCACAAAAACAGTTATGCAATCTGCTCTTGTAACTCAGTGAAGTGCCACGTCTCTGCCCTCGGGCATGCCAACAAGTACCTTGCGTGAAAGGTACACTGAGCATAGATGTGACAATATTTAAGAGGCAGGATTCAACTAACCCTCCAGTTAGAACAGACACAATGTCCTCTGTTGAGTGGCAGGCCAGAGGAGTAAACAGATCTGTGGCCTGGGGTACCTCAGCCAAGGATGTTTGGCCACATTCATAGACTCCCTTCAGGCAACGGCAGAGGTGTTGGTACAGTATTTCTAGTCACCCTCCGCGCCTTGAACGTCACCCTTTTTATCAATGAAAACTTATTTCTAACATTCTTTATGCCAGTTGGTGAACCCTCTGGTGTAAATTTAGATAGCTAACGTGCTCTCGGTAGCTGTCTTTGGAGTGTGGGTTTCTGATTCGGCTTTTCAGATGCTAACTAAGCATTCTTCATTTAGGGTATTTCAAATGTTAACTGACTTCTTCCACGGTATAGACTAAACAAAAATACACATATATGTCACACTATACAGAAATACTTTGTTATTTGTTGTGTCCTTCCCAAATTCCTTTGTTAAAGCCCTAATCCCCAGTGTGACTGTATTTGGAGACAGGGCCTTTAGGGACGTAACTAAGGTAAAGCAAGTGATAAGGGTGAGGCCCTAATCCAATAGGACTGGCGTCCTTGTAAGAAAAAGAAGAGACACAAGGGAGATCTCTCTCTCCATGTGAGGACACAGTAAGAAGGCAGCTGTCTACAAGCCACAAAGAGAGGCCTCAGCAGAAAACAATCCTGCCAGGACCTTGATCTTGGACTTTCAGTCTCCAAAACTGTGAGAAAATAAGTGTCTGTTGCTTAAGCCACCCAGTCTGTGGTATTTTGTTATGGCAGCCGAGCCTACTAATCCGTATTTTAAAGTACAGACAACATAGTAATTGACTCATATAACAAAAATAGTCATATATTCTTCCCCTCTGTCCTAGCTATCTATTGCTACATAACAATATTACCACAAACTTAGCAGCTTAAATCAATCCACATTTCTGTGGTTAAAGAATCTGGGCACAGCTTAGATGAGCTGTGAGTCTCATAAGGCCATAGTCAAGATGTTGGCTAGGGTTGGAGTTTCATCTGAGGCTCAACTGGGGAAGGGTCTGCTTCCAAGCTCACTGAGGTTGTTGGCAGATTTCAGTTCCTTGTGATTGTAGGGCTGAGGACTTAAGATTCTTGCAGCTGTTGTCTGGAGGCTGCCCTTAGTTTCTTGAGGCCATGTGGGATTCCCCAACATGGCTGCTTGCTTCCTCGAAGTCAGCAAAGGAGAGAGAGACTCCACCAAGATGGTACTATACTTTTATATACTGTAGCCTCATAGTCACATACATCCCATAACCTTTGCCATATTCTATTTGTTGGAAACAAGTCACAGGTTGTGTCCACACCCAAGAAGAGGGGATTATGCATGGGCACACATACCAGGAGGGGGACCATGTGGCTGCTTTAAAGGCCTGTCCACCAAACCCTTGACCATCACCCCTTGAATCTGGGTTGGCCATGATACTCTCTTTGGCTAATAATGTATTAATAAATGAGACCAACACAGAGCCTTGAAAAGTGCTTGTGCGTAGGAGCTTGCCCACTTGCTATTCTTGGAACCCTGCCGACATGTGAATCTGCCACAGCTAGCCTTTTAGAAGATGAGAGACACATGGCCTAACCCCCCCAGCTGCTAGCCAGCCAACCTCCAGATATGTGAGGCCATCTGGGACCAGCCAGTCCCAGCCGACCTGTCAACTGTACAGAGACACATGAAGGAGCTCAGCTGAGATCCACCAAGCCTGGCCAGGTCAGAAGAACCTCGCAGCAGAATCGTTAGCTAAATAAATGGTTGTTTTAACCCACTGAGTTTGGGGGGGAGTCGTCTGTTACACAGTAATAGGTAACTGATACTGTTTAAATTAACTGGAGTTGTATCTGTTACAGGTAGCTAAACCAATCTACGTCACATGCCCATCTCAGAAACTACCATTGTGACCAAGGGAATGTGATGCTTTGGCCAAGCCAGGATGCGTGGCTTACCCTACGAGCTAGAGCAGAAGTAGGTTCTAACCAAACCATGTAGACTGAGAAGGGGGAAGGATGGTTTCCCGAGGAAAAAATTAAGTGATCTTGGCAGTTTCTAAATGTAGCCCAAATTCTTTAACACCTCTCCCATCAAGAGGTCTATGTCCTCTGCTGTTATGGGCTGAACTGCATCCCCCTAAATTCATATGTTGAAGCCCTAACTCGCAGTGTGGAAGTATTTGGAAATAGGGCCTTTAGGGAGATAATTAAGATTAAACACTTGAGGCAAAAACAGTAGTATTTTGCTTCTACAGAAGGTGCTCTGTCAGATGTGGCCTCTAGCCACATGCTGCTGCCACAGTGATCATAGTTCCTTTCTCTTTCCTGGCTGCAATGGCAGGGCCAGCTACATGGGTGCGTGAGCTGTGCAGCCACAAGGGGCCCCACACTCACAGGGGCCCTGTGTTTGGTTTAATGCTCTGCTGTCATTGTGTTGACATTCTTTTTTCTTTCTTTCTTTCTTTTTTTTTTTTTTTTTGAGACAGGATATCACTCTGTTGCCCCAGCTAGAGTGCAGTGGTTTCATCATAGCCCACAGCAACCTCAAACTCCTGGGCTCAAGTGATCCTCCAGCCTCAGCCTCCCGAGCCAGCTGGAACCACAGGCACGCACCACTATACCCAGCTAATTTTTCTATTTTTTGTGGAGATGAGGTCTCGCTCTTGCTCAGGCTGGTCTCGAACTCCTGACCTTGAGCGATCCTCCCACCTCGGCCTCCCAGAGTGCTAGGATTACAGGCGTGAGCCACCGTGCCCGGCCTGACATTCTTAATAATCTTTTGAACAAGAAGTTCTGCGTTTTTATTTTGCACCAGGCCCCACGGTTACGTAGCAAGTCTTGGCTGGAGGTTGGGTAGCCATGTTGAATGGTTAAACTGTAAGATGATCTTAGTAATGGAGGACACGCACCACAGATAAGATAGAAGGATATAGAAAAGGTCTGGATCTGGGAGCATTTCCTAAAGAAGAGCTACCATACCAGTCTTGGAGTGTCATTCTCCAGACTTTGATGTGACTAGATTCCTATCTTGTTTAAACCACTGTTATTTAGGGTTTTCAATCACACACAGCTGAAACTAATCCCTACTGATACAATGTAGGAGTATGAACTCTGAGTCCCCCGATATCCATTCTAGAAACATAGCTGTTGAAGCAAAAACTATAATTCCTTCCTTCCTGGCAGCCTTGGGAAAGGTGGAGTCTCTCTCTCCTTTGCTGGCTTTGAGGAAGCAAGCGGCCATGTGGCCTCAAGGAACTAAGGATAGCCTCCAGCCAACAGCCTTGTGAGACCCGAAGTTCCAGGGTGTGGCCAGGAGACTAACTCCTGGCCAATAACATATAACCAGAAATTTTAGGTGCAATTTCCAGAAAATGTCCTTAAATGGAGATTGTGCGCACCCTTTTTTATTCCTCCCTCCTTCCTGCTGTCTGTAATGCAAACATAATGGCTGGAATTCTGCAGCCATCTTGGGCCATGAGATACAACCTAAACTGAGAATGTCAGAGCCATAAGACTGAAGGAGCTTGAGTCTCTGACAATTTTGTGAAGTCACCTTATCAGCTTTGGACTGTCTACTTTGGACTTCTTTTATGTGTAAGAGAAATAAACTTCTCCCTTTCTTAAGCCACCGTTATTTGGAGTTTCCAGTCCCTTGTAACAAACTGGAGATTTGTGTACAAACACAAATCTAGGGCGTTGGTCTCCCAAGGCTCCAACTTAATTATGAATTAGTTCTCAAGTACCTTCAGGTTTTCTTTTTTAGACAATATCTTAAAATTTTATGTAATACTTAAATTTTTTTTTAAAAAGTAGGCATAAATATTATGGTAATGGAAACTTATTCAAGGGGAATAGATGAGCCTTTTGTCACTTCCTTCTCTCTGACTGGAGACTGGTCAGATATGTCCCCTCCAGGCCTGTCATTAACTTCCATGAGCACAGTCAGCTGTGACTGAGCTCTGAGGAAACTCACACCCGCCCCCCCATATTAGTTATCTACTGTTGTATAACAAATCATCCGGAAAGGTAGTGGCATAAAACAACAATAATGGCCAGGCACAGTGGCTCACGCCTGTAATCCTGGCACTCTGGGAGGCCGAGGCAGGAGGATTGCTTGAGGCCAGGGGTTTGAGGCCAGCCTGAGCAAGAGCGAGACCCATCTGTACTAAAAACAGAAAAATTAGCCGGGTGTGGTGGTGCACATCTGTAGTTCCAGCTGTTCGGGAGGCTGAGGCAGGAGTATTGCTTGAGCCCTGGGGTTTGAGGTTGCTGAGAGCTAGGCTGATGCCACGGCACTCTACCCAGGGTGGCAGAGTAAGACACTGTCTCGAAAAAAAAAAAAAAACGGTAACAATTTATTGTATCTCTTGATTTCTGTGGGTCAGAAATTCAGATAAGATACGGAGGGGACAGTATGTCTCTGCTCACTATATCTGGAGTTGCAGCTGGAAGAATTGAAGTCAGGAGGCTGGAAGATACACTTCCACAATAGCTCACATGGCTGGCAAGTTGGAAGTTGGTTCTTTGTTTTTTTTTTTTTAGAGACAGGGTCTTGCCGTAACACTGTGTTAGGTGTTCTACAAACATCATCTCTTTTAATCTTGTCAAAATCTTATCATAGAAAAGAAGATATGATTAGCTCCATTTTACAGATGACAAAAGTGAGATTCAAAAGGCTAAGCCACTTCATAGCTAGTTAGTAATGAAACCAGAATTGAAATCCAGGACTCCCTGGGTCTTTGTTCTCTGCCATACTGCCTCCCTGTCTATATGAGTCAGGGTTCTCCAGAGAACCAGTGGGAGATTTACATGTACACACACACACACACACACACACACACACACACACACAGAATTAATCATAAGGAATTAGCTCATGCAATTATAGAGGCTGACAAGTCTCAAGATCTGCAGTCAGCAAGCTGGAGACCCAGGAGAGCCGATGATGTACTTCTAGTTGGAGTCTGAAGGACTGAGCACCAGGACAGCAGATGGTATAAATTCTAGGCTGGAGCATGGGAGGATGGGGCAGGAAAAGACAAATGCCCAGGCTTAAATCATCAGGCAGACTGTTTCCTTCTACTTAACCTTTTTGCTCTATTCAGGTTCTCAATTGACTGGATGGGTCCACCCACAGTAGGGAGAGCCATCTGCTTCCCCCAGGCTACCAATTCAAATGTTAATCTCATCCCAAAACACCCTCACACCTTTCACTCTCTCTTCCTAGCCCTGCCTGCAGAGGTGGCAGCCATCTCTTATTCGGCATCATGGCTGTTCTCAGACCTCTTGTGAAGCCCAAGACAGTCAAAAAGAGGACCAAGAAGTTTGTCCAGCACCAGTCAGATCAATATGTCAAAATTAAGCATAACTGGCGGAAACCCAGAGGTACTGACAACAGAGATCGGAGAAGATTCAAGGCCAGATCTTGATGCCCAACATTGGTTATGGGAGCAACAAGAAAACAAAACACGGACTGCCCAGTGGCTTCTGGAATTTCCTGGTCCACAACATCAAGAAGCAGGAAGTGCTGATGTGCAACAAATCTTACCGTGCAGAGATTGCTCACAATGTTTCCTCCAAGAACCGAAAAGCCATTGCGGAAAGAGCAGCCCAGCTGGCCATCAGTGTCACCAATCCCAATGCCAGGCTGTGCAGCAAAGAAAATGAATAGACATATTCGTGTTTAAATAAAACCATAAAAACTGAAAAAAAAAAACCTCACAGAAACACCTAGAATAATATTTGATCAAATATCTGGGCACCCCATGGCCCAGTCAAGTTGACACATAAAATTAATCATCACACTATCCTCCACGTACTCAACTGGTCTTATCCTTGGACAGTTTTAGCTTGCAGTACCAGTTTTACTCTCATCTGTCTTCAATTTTATGCTTTAAGGAGTCCCGCCCTCACCCATACATAATTTATGTATTTTCATAATTTTATTGATGTTGATAATATCTACTCTTAAATCTGGTGGGGGGAAAATAAGTAGAAGAAAAGACATGTCAGGATGTCCTAGTTCACAATACTTTTTGTTGACAGAGTTTGGGAGAAAAATCAATAAAAAATACTTTAATGGGAAAATATTTTAATAGTCTAGGGCAATGGTTCTTAAACTGTAAAGTACATCAGAATCACCATGGGCTTGTTAAAACATAGATATCTAGGCCCCACTCCCAGAGTTTCTAGTTCAGTATGTCTGCGATAGACCTGAGTATTTGCATTTCTAACAAGTTCCCCAGTGTTCTTGATTCTGCTGATCAAAGACCACATTTTGAGTAGGAAAGTGCTAGGGAAAAGAGCCTGTCCATAATATGCCCAGAACTGACATGGCATTCAGGGACCCATATTTCTTCTATCTTGGTATTGACCATTCTATGCCACCTCACAGTCCAAGATGGCTGCCTAAGCTCCAGCCATCAAAATTAGATTCTAAGCAAACATTAAAAGGAACAAGGAAAGAAAGGCAAGACCGGTCTTTTTAAGGATATGTCCTACTCCCCAGAAATTGCATGCAAGAATTCCATTTACATTCCTTTGGCTAGAATTTCATCACATGGCCACACCTATCTGCAAAGGAAGCTGGGAAATATGGTTGTTTTTTTTTTCTCCAGGAGGCCATGCACCTAGCTAAAATTCTATTACTTTTAATTGTAGGGTGGGGGTGGAGGGTAGTATTTAGGGACAACTAATTACCTCTGCCATGGAGCTCTTCTAGTTTCTTTGGAACAGGAAACAATTCTTACCCTATGTCAGTGTGTAACCTGGGCCTACCTTCCCTTCTGAGTCAGAGGCACAGTCCACACAGCTTAATAAATAGGATTTAGAGCCTTGTAAAGCCTGGTGACTAAGTGATTAGTGGCCTGGCCTAAGTCACATGTGCCCACTACTAACAATACGCTGGAAGGATGAAGATGAAACTCAAATGCCAGGCATGGGCATTTGCATGCTCCCTGTCACTGGCGTGGTTAATTGGCTATCCTGCTAACTGGCAGAGGTTTGCATTTCCTTTGGCTCATGCACCTTTTGAAATCCAG
This sequence comes from Avahi laniger, assembly GCA_963575035.1. Lineage (NCBI taxonomy): Eukaryota > Metazoa > Chordata > Mammalia > Primates > Indriidae > Avahi > Avahi laniger. Next base: position 76,045 of record CAUYSK010053372.1, read on the forward strand.
TAAGGATCAGACGTCAGCAACTTTGGGGGGTGGGGGAGATGCACTCTTGAGGAAAGACCTGGAACTCCAGCAATGCACATAATTACACTTGTTCAATTTTAGAGAGGACATAGAATAAATAAGCTTTTAACAATCCCCATAACTGTGCCAGACTACAGAGGTTTTCTCGCCCACCAGCCCTGGGCTCCGAGGTGGAGGATGGGCCTTCGTAGACTCCACTGCTAAAAGGAGAAGGAAGGGAACATTAGACAAGCTTTTGTGGGAAACAGAATGCTACTGGGAGTCCAAGCCCAAACAGACATTTTCTTCGAGTGCTTGACTCAGTGGTTTAATTTTTAAATACGGCTATAGTGGGTAGAACTGAGATTCGAAAAGAAATTGCCCTTCCCTGATTAACCCTGCTAGCCACTGGGTGCCACTATTGATTTGTTCGGTTAACCAAAATGCAAAACTGCTTTACTATGGGGTGGGGGATGGATATTCTCAACGTAGATTACTTTGGTAAAGCAGGAAATGAAAGTTCGACAAAAAAAAAAAAAGTCTGTGTGTGTATATATATTCCCTTAGATGTATGTTGGTTATTTTTTTTCTCCTGACTTCCTCTCACCAGACAACATATTTTTATTTCTCTGTAGTATCTCCTCCTTGATCTTTCTCTCTTAATGAATTTCAGAGTAATGCTTTAAGTACCGCTTCAAAAAATTATGTTTCCTAAAGTCCGTGACAGCTTTCATAAAAAGAGAAATATGTACAAACTCTACTGCTCCATGACGTTTGCAGTACTTTATATACAATGTCATCATCATCAACACGAATGTTTACGAAGTGCCTACTATGTGCCTGGGGCTGGGGAATATAAAAATAAACAGGCTTCCTGCCAGCAAGGGTTTTATACTTTCTCTTCTAATGGAATATGACATATAGTCAAGAATACAAGGTAAGTATGTAGGTAGGTAATTAACTGTGGTCAAAACTAGGGATTGTCACACCTGTAATCCTAGCTCTCTGGGAGGCCGAGGCGGGCGGATTGTTTGAGCTCAGCAGTTCGAAACCAGCCTGAGCAAGAGCGAGACCCCGTCTCTACTAAAAATAGAAAGAAATTAATTGGACAACTAAAAATATATAGAAAAAATTAGCCGGGCATGGTGGCACATGCGTGCAGTCCCAGCTACCCCGCAGGCTGAGGCAGGAGGATCGCTTGAGCCCAGGAGTTTGAGGTTGCTGTGAGCTAGGCTGACGCCACAGCACTCTAGCCAGGGCAGCAGAGTGAGACTCTGTCTCCAAAAAAAAAAAA
>CAUYSK010053374.1:0-28630 GCA_963575035.1 Avahi laniger
CAGCTAAGCCCAGATTCAAGGGGAAGGGGATTAAGACTCTATCTCTTGATGGCAGAATGACTAAAGCAGTCGGCTGGTTTCACGATGAGGGGAACATCAGCCAAGCCTTTAAACAAGAGTAGGAATTTAATAGGGAACAAATAGAATTATACCAAAATGTGGCTTTTTGATTCCGAGAAGGGTCATTAGCTGAGATTTTAAATTGCAACGTGATTTTTGATAATGTGTGTGTGTGTGTGTGTGTTTGTATCTGGTAGACAGTATTTTCCAAAGGTAGCTCCCATCCTACATTTTCTTATGCTAGATGCCCTTGTCATTCTGCCATCAAGAGATAGAGTCTTAATCCCCTTCCCCTTGAATCTGGGCTTAGCTGGCCTTAGTGATTTGTTTGTAACTAACAGAATAAAACAGAAATAAAACTAGTTACTTCTGAGGCTAGGCAAAATAAAATAAAGTAAAATAAAATAAAAATAAAACAGTAAATAAAGTAATAAATAAAATGGCTTTAACCTGGTTCATGGGGAACTCAATCTCCAGATATTGCCTCCGAGAGGTGTTCCCTCGAACTCAGCGCTATGTTATGGAAAGCCTAAGCACAATGGTTTTATGTAAGACAAGAGTTCTCAAAAAGTAGGAAAGGAGCATATGTAGCACATACTATAGAACAGTCAGAGTAGATAAAAATGAGAAATTATTATATTTAGAAAGTAGTGGGTCACTGATAATACTGGCAAGGGGAATTGGGGAGTGGGTAGGGAAGAAACTGAATCAGAAAATTCAACATTTTTTTTCAAGAGGTTTGTCAGAGAAGGAAAGGCGAAAATTATTAGCATATACCTGGTACTTTATAGCCTTCTTCTATATATACTAGTGATCTTTGTTGCATGAAGATCACTAATATTTAGTAAAGAAAATAATCCACCTTGAAGATGTTATAGTAATTATGGCATATATGTAATAATATGTCATTGTTTACATAAGATTCCTACATGGGAAAAGGCCTATTACTTGAGTTCATTCCAGTAAATAGGTTTGCTGGAATAAACAACATTGAATCCAATATTTTCTGTCTCCCCAACTGCATTTGTGCCAACAAGTTAATTAGTATATTTGGCAGGCCATCCAAGATAAGACTTACAACCTTTTGAAAGTAAAAGAATATTTTGTGTTTAAAATGAAGTGTTTCTTAAAGCTGAATAGTACTCCATGGTATACATATACCACAGTTTATTAATCCACTCATGTATTGATGGACACGGGTTGTTTCCACATCTTTGCAATTGTGAATTGTGCTGCTATAAACATTCAGGTGCAGATGTCTTTCTTATAGAGTATCATTTGTTCTTTTGGGTAGATGCCCAGTAGTGGGATTGCTGGATCGAATGGTACTTCTACATGTATCTCTTTAAGGTATCTCCATATTGCTTTCCATAGAGGTTGCACTAGTTTGCATTCCCACCAGCAGAAGTTCTAACATATTATGTCTTATCGGAACTTTCCTTATTATTGATGTCTGGACTTCCTGCTGGTCCACGTCTTGCTTTGATGGTCTGGTATCATTTAATTTTGATGTTTTGGGTTTTCTACTTGGGGAAGATTTGCCAGTCACAATATAATTAAGTAGACAACTTTCACATGCAAATATCTGTGTGATTACTACATCAAGCTATTATATATGATTCTGAAAAGAAATTTCTAATTTGAAAAGTTGGAGATAAAAACAAGATTTCAAAACTTTTTTCTGAGTAAATTAGTTTTTTAATATAATGATACCAATTGATAAATATCGTTCTGTCTTCAGATCCTCCATTCTCATACTTCCTTGCTGAAGTGTTGTGTTACAATGAATGAAAATACAAGAAGCATTCACTATGCATTATGGATCTGAACACAAACATATTGCACTGTTGGCCAAAACAACAGGAAATATTTTCTTATGATATTTTGTGTACCAAAATTATAAACAGGCATTGAATTAGATAAAAGGTTAAAGAAGAAAAAGTTAAAGAGAAATACAAATTTGTAGGAACTTGATTGATCTTGAAATATGATTCCAGGTTTTTTCTCCAATTATTTTTCTTTCTCTTCTCTACCAGTAAAATGGAATCTTTATGTGCTATTGTTATTTCAAATTACAATGAAATGTGATCTCTTTTTCCTGCTTCATTTATTTATTCTCTTTTATCCCCTCTCCTGTTCCCCCTGTTCCATCATAAACAATTATAATAAAGTGTTTGATCTGTATCCTTATATTTGCATCTATTATTAAAAAATGTGGTGGCCTTTTGTGTTATGTTTTTAAAATATGTTCTTTTTGTAAAATTTACAAAATTGCAGAAATGTTGAAAGATGAATAAACATGAAGAACTTAGATTAAAAATTGTTAGCATATTGCCTCCTCTCTCTATCCCTCCTCCCTTTCTCTGTTTATACATATTTTTAAATTTTTGGCTAAAAATAAATTAAAGACATCTTAACTCTTCATCCTAAATAATTTAGCTTAAATCTTCTAATAATACTTAGCAATATAAACACAATAGCATTTTCTCACTTAAAATAATTAATAGAAACTCAATATCAACTAATGTATAATCCATATTCAAATATCTCTATCCCCTAAAAAGGTCTTTTATTATTTATTTTTTCAATCCATGATCCCAACTGTGTTCAAACTGCATTTTATCATTCTTTAAAGCAGAAGGATCTTCTTCTCACCCGTTGATGTTATTTTTTTAGGATGTTGGATTTTTTTTTTTGGAGAGGTCATACCACTCACTGTCCTGTAGAATGTTTATATTCATAATTTGTGATTATTTCCTGGCCCCTGAAGTTTTTTTGTAATAACACCACATAGATGATATTGTTTACCTTTATAGCATCACATCAACTGGTGTAAAATGGCAGGTTCCCTCTATTGGTGATGCTAAGTTCATCACTTATATGGTATGGAGACCGCTATGCCTAGTCCAATATGAAAGTACGTTTCCCCTTATAATTCATAGATTATCTGGGGTTGATATTTTGAGATTTTTCTGAACATCTTTTTCCTGAAAACTTTTCATCGACTTTTTTATTTTTAGTATCTATTGATGATCTTTACCTAAACCAATTATTACCTTGGGAGTTCAGAAACGATGATTTTCTAAATGCTACTCTTGTTTTCCTTCATCTGTGAAGAAAAGCTTACCCTTTTCCTGCCCCCTCCACTTTTGATCCATTGATTTTTTTTGTTTTAGTTTTTAATTTTACTTTATTTTATTTTTTATTTAAAAATGTTAAGGGCATACAAATGTTTTCGGTACGTGGATCACTTTTGTAATGCTAGAGTCCTGGTTATAGGTGTGCCCATCACCCAAATAGTGTTCATTTCACCCATTAGGTAGGTCTGGGATGCAGAAAGTAAACGTGAATACATGAAAGTACAATAACATGTTGAATCAAAAAGCTAGAAAGTGCTTACAGAGATAATAAGGTCATGTTAAATGCACATAGGAGCCAGCCCGAGGGAATTCTACATGCCAAATTTAGATCAATTTAAACACACACAAACAAAAAGAAATGATAATAAGGGATGGTGATACATTATTAAATTTTAGTACAAATATAGTTTAAAATTTCTGTCTCATGTCTTTTCAAAGTTCCTTCTCTCCGCTCCCCTTATGTTAGCTTGAGTTTGAACCCATTTACTTAAGTTTGAAGGGCGTGTGTGTGTGTGTGTGTGTGAGTGTGTGTGTGTGTGAGAGAGAGAGAGAGAGATACAGGAGAGATAGAGAGAGATACACACAGACACAGACAGAAAGACAGGAGAGAGAAAGCATGTGTTTTTTTTAAGTGAGAGAAAGTTTAAAAGTTTTCTCCATTATCATATCCCATATGGAATGTTGTTTGTGGCACAGAGAATAAAAAATGGGATATTCAAATTCAAGGACACTACAGAGTCAAGTAAATAGAAAAATACCTGATCAGGGTGAATAATTAAAACAACAGTTAACATTTTGCAGCTCATATTAGGAAGAAGAAACACATCAATAAAGATTGTGCTCATGGTAAATTTTGAAGGCCTAAAGAAGCAAAAATTTAAAACTTAAAATAATTGCAAACATATGTAGCTAACTAATGTGATAGACGCTCTTCTGTGTATTTTAGTTATTTACTCTTCACGAAAAGGCTTTAGGGTCTATACTGTTATTATCTCTTATTATTTGAGATTAGGGAACTGAGGAGCACTGATATTACTGATATATAACCTGTTAAAAAAAAGAGGAACTGGCACTCTAACTCCTGAGTGTGTGCTAATTAAACACTATGTAATAGTGTTAATAAATACTTAATATGTTATTTTGATTTTAAAAGCAATATTATTTTTATTGAGTATAATAATGCTAACAGCATAGTAAGTGGGAGACAATGAGTCCTTACTATTCATTATGCCATTTATTATTTACAACAACCCTGAAAGTTGCATCTTATTATCTTTTAGGTAAAATGAAATAGGTTCAAAGGTAAGATTAGAAAATGCTGTGAAACAGAGGTTGGGATTAGGTCAGATGTTGTTGTGAAAAGAAGAAACTGTAACCAGAGAACAGGAAAGAGTGAGCAAGACTTTCAGGTAAAAAATGATTACAATGTACGAAGACAGCCTAAAAGTTTTGCAAAGAAACCAGATGTCTCACTGCATGTGGGTGTCTCAGCCATTCCAAGGTTAGTCGTAGAATCCTATGGGAGGCAAGGCTCTCAAGTGGAAATAAATTGAAAGCAGTTTTAATTACAATGTTCCTTGACTTGTTACTGAGGAAGGCAGCCAGTTGTACATGAAGAGACTGGTAAATTGTGATCTGGTTGTGTTCGATTTCTAAGTCTAAGTTTGAAACCTCATAGCTACATGCTGCCTGGATAGAGAAGCACCAACCATGAACCAAATGGCAAGGCGGTATAACCTATGTGCTCAAAGGGGAAAAGTTGACCTCCCAAGACATTGATCATTAATTGAGAAAATCAGGAAGCTCAAGCTACAAAGGTTCAATTAATATTTTTCATTAGTTTCCTTGGATTAGAGATTCTTTCATTTGCATTAGAAAGAAATTACAATTTCCTAATCCAGTACCTAAATACGACTCTCTTTACATATTTTCTTGACTTGCTTCTTTTCATGGCTTTCTTCACTTACCCAGGCATTATCGATTGGGTTTTATTATTTACCAGATGTGATAGTTCATTTTATGTATCAATTTGACTGGGCTGTAAGGTACCTAAGCATTTGTTCAACCATTATTTGAGCGTGTCTGTGAGGGTGTTTCTGAATGAAGTTAACCTTTGAATGAGTAGACCGGGTAAAGCAAGTTGCCCTCCCCCGTGTGGGTGGGTCTCAACCCATCAGTTGAAGGCCTGAGTAAAAAGAAAGGCTGACTTTCCCAAGAGTAAGGAGGGAGTTTCTCCTACCTCACTGTCTTGAGCTTGGGCATCATTTTTTGTCCCCTGCTTTTGGACTTGGCTGGAAACATCTACTTTTCCTGGGTTTTCAGCCTGCCGGCTTTTTGGGCTAGAACTCAGCTCTCGTTGTTCTCAGCCTTCAGTCTCAGACTGAAACTGTGAATGGCGCTTCTACAGATCATCACAGTCATTCGTCAACTGCCGACGTTAGGACTTAGCCTTCATAATCATGTGAGCAAGTTCCTTACAGAGATCTTTCTATGTAACATATATATCCTATTGCTCCTGTTTCTCTGGAGAACCCTGACTAATACACTAGGTTTTTTTTTTTTTTCTTAGATGTCAGGAATAGAACAATTGACAAGATGGCCAAGTCCCAAGCACTTTCAGAGTAGTGAGCATTATCAAATAACTACATGAACTGAAAAAATAAATTAAATTTTTCCTGTGGGTCTAATGGAAATTCGTGTTAATATTAATTTTTTTTCTTTTCTTGTGTGTCTTTTGAGAAGATAATTTTTTAGAGTAATGGCATTTTTCTGACTGAAGGGAATATTTCAATATGACTGAAATACCGAATATTCTGCACTATACATTTTCTATTTTGGACATTTAATCCTGCTAATATAGTTTGAATTTCCCCAGGTTTGAATTTGATAGCAACATTCTAATCCTCACATTGATAGTAAGTAGAATAGTAATTATTCTAATATAAATTCAGATTTAACGTTATTTTTAAATGGTGATATTTCTAATTTACATTTTGAAAGATATGACACTAGAATGAACAAAACTACACAAAAATGATGAAAAATATCTTAGACTTCTATAAAACAAATAATGTCTGTAGGTCAAATCCCACTTCTGCCATTAGCTGACTAGCTAACATCAGATAACTCACTTCTCTCTCTCTTTTCTTTTGACTTATAATAATGGGGTTTTGCTCTTCTCTGAAGTTTTCTTCCTGATTCAAAAGGCAGATTTCATGACTTCCTCTTCTGCGTTTTTTTTTTTTTTTGCTTATTTACTTTTATAATTAGGCATGTCTGTTTCCCATGGGACTATTTTTATGCGTCCTGTCCCCGCAGGAGGGTTGAGGTTCCCTAGGGCAGCCCCCCTCACTCTCACTCTCCCTTCTAGCTCCAGTCATCAGCAGAGCCTGGCACACGTTAGAAGAGCCAGAAATGCTGGTGGAACTAAACCGAATGCCAAGGTCACTTTAAGTCCTAATGTTCTGTGATATTTTGACCCTTTAATTTTATCATTTCCTGCTTCTTCTCTAGAGGCTGAGATCCTTTAGACTGTCTGTGAATGCTGTATGTTCTTCCTGATCCTTCTTTGTTTTGATTATCTTTTTCGCACAGGTGGAACATTCAGAATATAATTAACTAGATGCTTTTCATATGTAAATATCACCATGATTACAATACCAAACTTCATTGAGTATCACAAATAATGAATATTTTCTTCATGACGATTCAAAGATTAGATAGAAATACTATGACTTTCAGATTTCTTTTATTCTTTCCTGTGGACAATCATATCTCTTCTTTTGCTTTTTCTTTTGAATAGGCATTCTACTCAGTGAGAAAACTCTTTCCAGTCTACTGGCCCTTAACATCTTCCCTTCCTGCGCTATCTGAGGTGCCATCTGCCAAACTTGATGAAAATGCTAATGGAACTTCCTTTGGGCTTGCCAAGTGATTCTTGGCTCCTCTGGGATCTTATATTCAAAACAAATATCCTGATGCAAAATAAGAGCAGGGGAAGGTTCAAGAATAAAGAAAAGCAACACAGTTTTATCAGTGGCTGCCAACACTATAAATCCAAATTAGCTATTTAGTATAACTAGTACCAATTTCCCAAACTAAAATGAACGGTGGAGATAGCACTGACTCTCTGCCAAGCACTATTCTGTGCATCCTACAGGTATTAATTCATTTACTCTTCAAAACGAACTTGTTTCTAAAAACACTATCATTATCAATATTATATAAATTAGGAAATGAAGGTGCAGAGAGGTTTAGCAACTTGGCCAAGGTGATGTCTCTAACAAGGAACCTAACAAAGCTTCAAATCCTGTCCAGGTGGTGATAACCAATGTTATCCTAAAACTCCTAAAACTGCTTGAGAAACCCTGTTTTCCCACATGCCTCATGTTGCAAGCCCATTGTCTACAGCTGCCGCTTTATTTGTTCATGTCAGCCTAGGCTGAAGCAACTCCTCTGTGTAGGACATTGTCAGTCTTGTGGCACATGGAAAAGACATCACAACTATGAGCTGACACCTAATATATCTGCTCAGAAGTGACACACATCACTTTCGTCCACTTTTTGTTGTCCAAAGCAAGTCACATGAATTCAACAGTTTGGTCATATGTAATTCACCCTCAGCATAGGGTCTATATATCACATGCCAAGGTTAAACACTGTAAGTCACATGTAATTTTAAACCCTATACCAAGCCTGACATCAAGGTAGTAGAGAAGCATGCTCCTCGTCCAGGGAGTGTTACCTCCCACACGGAGGGGTTGGTTTACTCACTTAGTGGGTATTGAGTCAATAGACATGAACAAGTTGGTTATAGCATGTGTTTTTTTTATTTCTTTTCTTTTCTTTTTTTTAAACTTGGCACAAGTAAGGAGCACACTGGGAATAGTTCTCAAAGCAATGTGTCTCTAAACAAGGGCATTGGGCATGTTTTGTGGTCAGAGGATAATGAGGCGTGATCTGATAGGATCTTGCCATGGGGGTGACTCCAAGGCTTGATCTAATTCGATGTAATTGGAGCCTCCATCCTGCTGTACAATGTCCGCTTCTTAATTTAGTCCCCATTCCTCCGTCCAAGCACTTAGTTTCCACTCATGGTTGCAGGCTGGTTCATCTGGGCATGTTCAGCTTACGTGACCTATGACCTGGGGGCCCGTGGCAACTGAAAAACAACTCATAACTTTGTTACATAAAAATCGAGCCAGATTGGTCTGATGTGGTTACAGGAGGAGCAGTGCATATTTTGAACAGGAATATTATCTACTGTTCTTGTGACACTCATGCCTATAAAATCTCATTGGATGTCTTTTATATGTTTAATGACTGTTGGAATTTTGTCTTCTGTAAATCACCCGGGAATATTATTTGCTTATTTTTCTATGGGTTTGCTTGCTTTTCTTATTGAAGATCTACATTTTTTTTTACTATTTTATGCATAATGATAAAGGCTTTATTTTAAAATGGGAACAAAAATAAACTTAAATTATAGGTATATAATTATGTTATGTAGTTACGTAAGGAATATATAACTTAATAAAGACAAGAATTTGACCATGCCTGGAATATAATTCTCAATAAATATGAGTTATTATTTTTTAATATTGTCTAATCTATAGGCCAAATCTGGCCCTCTGCCTATTTTTGTGAATAAAGTTCTACTGGAACATAGCCACACTCATTTGTTTAGGTATTATCCAAGGCAGAGGTGAGTGGTTGCGACTGAGACTGTATCTCCCATAAAACCTAAAGGGTTTATTATCTGTACCTTTTGTTGGGGCTCAGAAACTAATACCCAAAATATGGCACTTTGACACACTGAATTGAAGGAGCCTCAAGTTCTCCCTGACCATCACCCCCTTCCTCCCACCATCTTTCCCAAAGCACAGGCTGTATCTGCCCAAGATCCATATCCACCAAGGAGAACAATTATTTTTCCTTCTCCTCCCTGTCATCTCATTATCTATTGCAGAAAAGAATGTAACTGAACCTGAACAGACTCAGTCAAATCGCAAAGACTACAAGTTAATCTCTGTTTCCGGGCCATGCTTTCTCACCAGTAATTATTTATTGCTCCCCTTCCCATAGCCTGTTTTGCCAGGATTCAAGCCCCCATTATTTCTGCAACCTTAAGATAAGCTTTTGCACCCAATTAGGGGTTTGGGTCTTCCTTCTGAAGGCTCCCATGTACATGCTAAATAAATATGTATGCCTTTTCTCCAGTTAATCAGCCTTTTGTGAGTTGATTTTCATGGAACCTTTCAGGAGAACTTTTCACTTGGCTCTAACACTTTACAGAAAAAGTTTGCCAACCTCTGATCTAGACCAGTAAATTAAATGGCGATAAAATGGGGATCACTATTCCAGTAACCTCTAGGTCCTAAAGGCTGGCTCTAGTCTCTATTCTACACCTCAGAATGCAATGTTTGATTTACAATCTTGGCTGCAGAAGGTGGAAAAGATTTCAGAGAGTTCTGCATGGTCTTTCCCACTATGAAAGTCTTACCCACCAAGCCAAGGACCCCTGTAGAAGTTTCTGCCAACTATTAATAATAAATATGTCCAATACATTAGTAGAGTCTATGGTCCCAATGGACCCAATGTGAATTGGACATAGGCCAGAAGTCCATTTCTTGCCTGGCCGTCACATAACCCATACTTTCTCATAGAGGGACCCAACAATGTTTTGTCTTCCCAAGTATCAATGATTACTCAGACCCTGTACCAAATAGAGTAAAAATGTATGAGTATTTCTCCTTTCAGAATATATGAATACCTGGCCATAGATCTTCTGGGGATAATCTGAGGGAATCATTTCAGGGGCCATTCTGCTTGGGATACAGCCTCTCCTTCAGAAAAATGGGTTCAAGGAAAACTGCCTCATGCCTGAAACTAGGCAAGTAATGTGAGTTTTAATGGGGATGATGGCTCTCAGCCCCCCATCATCCATTCTTGAATTCTTTTGGCTGTGTGGATTGAATAATGCTCCCCTCTGTTGCACATGCATCCTGCCCCTGGGAAAGTCATCTTCTGTTAACTATTTCCACACCTCCTGTGGCTCACACCATTTTGGCAGCTCATTATGATAATTGCAGCCATGGAGGTTAAAACCTCCACCTGTTCTCTATTGCTGTGGGGTCTGTTGCTATCAGGGAGCTCATTTCTGTAGGAGCCTTGCCTACAACCACCCCTGGTCTACTGAAGATAGCCGCCGCTGGTTACCAACGATGCTGGTAAGACACATATTCCTTATTGCTCCGATAAACGAAGATAAGCAGTCCGTATTGCTTTGATATTGAGAGTTTCAGGCAGGCCCTTCTGAGAAGCAGAGTCAGCTGGCAGGTATTTGGGTCTCAGCTAACAGGACCAATTTAGCAAATCCTCTTCTATAAATCTTTTGATGCCATCCTGCATAGTATGCCACTGCGCAGTTCTGCTATTTCAACTGCACTTAATATGGGCCATCGCTTTTTCTAAGCTTTGAAATTATCCGGTAGTAAAATTAGAATGGTCTCCTGGAACCCCTGCTAGGGGATTAAATCCTATCTTCTGGGAGTGTTCTCAAATTGAAAAATTCTCTTATCCATCTTTATATTCTTTCCCCATCGATCCAATCCACCACCCTCGGATTCATTGCAGCCACACACAGTTCCTGGGGTTCATGTTAGCCATGTCCTGCGGCTCCTTTGGCGTATACCCCTGTCTCCTCCTCAGCACGCCCAGCAGTTCTCTTGCCAGTTACTGATCTGGCGGCCAGAAGAGAGCAGGGGCTGACCTGAAGATGGAGTTACTGGGGAAATATAACAACAACAAAAAGTTCCTTTTAACCTAGAAAAACCTCTTCAAAAAGGTAGAAGAGAAAGAAAACAGTTTTATTACTGAATAAGCATTAAACCAGAATGTGATCCACATCACAGGAAATTCACTAAGAGATTGCAAAAACAGGAAGAAATCTCACCCTTTGATATAGCCACGCAGGCGCAACTCAATACACCGTGATTCCAAAATAAAGGATAACTTGTCCTGAAGTAAGAAGATTTTTTTTTTCATTGCATTTCTTTTCATCTTGTCTTTGTCAGTCAAGGTAAGAGGACTTGACAACACCGGTTTTCACGTACGGTTCATCCTAAATTTACCTGGTAATTGGGGTGGCCATCTGTGTTTGCTAATTGACTTTATCCAAAGTAAAGATAAGCTTCTCATATCTTTATCACTAGATGTAGTTTTGCACCTTGGAGCAGGGAGCAGCTGAAGTTAGGTTCCTAACTTCCCCAAAGAGGAGTTAGGGCCGCTATTTTCCTTAATACTTACATTTCAAAGAGATGATTTTCAGATTCTTAAGAAAGACATTACTGGATTGTAAAGTGGGCTAGAGGCTAATTTAGCTTTTAAAAAGATTTACTTACATTTCAAAGAGAGAAATAATTTAACACATTTTCTGAAGTCAATGTTTTAAGAAAAGGGGTTGGGGAGCCTCTTTTCTTATTCTAACAGGGAGAATTAAGCCTCTTATTTTTAACTTGCATTCGCCCTTAAGGACCACATATTTACCTGCTAGGCAGAGTCCTCATTGTCTTTAGGAAATGGGGGGGCGGGGCTATTTTTAATTTGAAGCATTTGGCCAATTTGTCAGGCCTGGAGGGTTCAAAGTTATGGAGCATTCTCATTCTTGTTCCCAGGTGCATCTGCACATGCCCAGCTCTTATTTCGTGCTGACACTCCTAATCAATCAGTGTTCTGACCTTGCTATAGAAGACCTTCCATAGCTGAGAATACAGCATTTCCCCCAGTTCTGCTGCTCTTGTGGTTAAGTCCTGGGCCTGGGCCTTCTCTATTCTCAATTGTTGCTAACAAAGCCTTGGGAATTGCACCTTGAGCCTTAACAGCTAATCTCAGTTGATTAGCAGTTTCCCATTGATTACTTCCAGCAACAGCCATCCAATCTCATTATCCTCATAATTACTGTTCCTCACCCCTCAAACTTCTCAAATGCCTGATATTTTTCTCCATTTTGTGATCCTCTTCCATAGATGCACCATCCCCTTTACTCCAGGTGAAAGTGTCAGTAACAATTGTGTAACTACTTTACCCAGGAGTCTATCAGCACTCCACCTATCACCAGATGGTTGATTCTGTTCCAAAACCTCTTGTTAGAGTCTGTTTCTCAAATCACCCTTGACACCAACTTTCACCGTCTGAGTTCTTTAGAGGCAGACTCCGAGATGGAGATTTGCATTCAGGAGTTTTATATGAGAGCGGTCTCATGGATAATACCAGTTGGAGAGTGAAAGAATCAGTATTGGGCAGAGGGAGAAGTTGGAATGCTGGGAAGTCCCAATAAGGGCTTCAGCTGATTGCACAAGGAGCTTTGGAGCCAGATTGTCCTCCATATAATTGGCTGTAATTGGGGCAAAGGTATTTGTATCCCTTTATATCCCTGCATTGACCATTTGTTGGGTATAGACTTCTTTCAGAAAGGGAACATGGCCTTGAGTGAGGTAGCGTTTTAGCCAAGGTTAATAATCATGAGATGGATGATTCAGTTGTCAGCTGTTACCTCTCAACACTCACAGCAAGAAGGGAATAAATGCTTCTGTTCTGAAAGGAAGAGAGAGTCCCAGGTAACATAACAGTGTCCATTGTAATACCACTCATTGCTTGGCCCTTTAATTAATTTCTTTTTTCTGACTTGTTTAAATGAATAGGCAGTGGTGATTTTTATTTTAAAATATTACATTGTATCTAACATTTACATAGCTCTTATCATGTGTTGGTTATAGTTCCTTATTTAAGATCACCACGACCCTAGAAGGTAAGCGTTATTATTATTATGCAATTTTAGAGTAAGTATGAGACAGGTACCATCCAATTTTATTATCAATGAGACATCTGAGCAAAGATTTAAAGAAGGTGAGAGAATTAGCAATGCAAATATTCCAGAAGAAGAGATATCTAAGCTGTAGCTTGCAGGGTGATTGGAAGAAGATTAGATAGCAAGTAAAAATTCACAGAATTCCACTCCAAAACCAGAAAGTATTTGGTCGCTTCTTAGGTGGAGCAGGGTGTGTCTGAGCACCACGGAGGTATGAGAAGAGAAGGGGAAAGAAAGGGGATGGAGACAACAAAGAGGGGTGAAGCCACAAGAGACTGACTTAAGGGACAGGAGATACCACAAAGCAAATGTGGATCATTGATTCATTTTATGTGAGGAAGAGATCACATGTTCACATTCCTGTTTCAGAAAGATCTCTGTCTGACTGTAGAGAATGAATTTTGGTAAGGAGATTGGTTAAGCAGGTGTGCAAGAATAGAGGAACGAGAAACCAATAGGGAGAATATTTCATTATTCAGGTAAAATTGATAGATGCCCCAAAATGTGGCAGCAGTAATAATAGAAGTGGAAGGAGGTGGATATGACAAATGCTAAAAAAAAAGGGAAATTCATAATAATTATTGGATGAAGTTATAGGAGAGAATTAGAAAAAGATGATGTTTAATTGTATGACTTGAGCAACAAGGTAGCTAATAGTGCCGTTTCCTGAAAAGAATGTACATTTTGGCAAGTATGAGGACATGGTGACAATTTCACCTGGTTATGTGAGTTTGACGATAATTGACCTATTTAACAACTATTTGTTGGTGTCCAGTACTTCCTGAGGTGATGGCTATACTGTCAGGAACATTGGGTCTCTCTTATGCAGCTCACTGTTTAATAATGGAGAGTAAATACATGAACGCAGAAATAAAATATGTAATTACAAGTTACGATAAATTCTATGAAGAAAAATTAGAGTACCATGAGAGAGAGAATAATGGTTTTGGGGAGGAGGTAATTTAGATTGGTTAGTTACGGCCGAGCTTCTGAAAATGTAACATCGAAGTCAAGACCTGAATAGTACAGAGGAATTAGCCAATCCAAGGAGAGTACAGCTTGCTGTGATTCAAGACGCAGAAGAAGGCCACATAAAGTTCAAGAGGAGAGAGGGAAAGAGCTATGGTGAAGAGGTTAGATAAGGTTTAACTCATCTGGGGTCTTTTAGACCTAGGCTCTGTTAAGGGATTTTAATTTTATCCTAAATACATGGAAAACAACTGAAGCATTTTCCAGAGAGTGACGTGATCCCATAGAGATTTTAAAATGATGCTGTGCTGTGTGGAGAATAAAAATCTAGAACTATGAAAAGAGATATGGGAGTTATTATGTACATATGTCATCGAATCCAGAAGAGTGAATGATATTGGCAAAACGGTGTGTAGAGGAAAGAGAAGAGACTCCAAAAGAGAACCGAGACATATGAGCAGAGCAAGTCCTGGCCACTGGATTTGTCACCAAGAAGGTCACTGGTGAATGGTGAAGTTATGAGTGAGAGGCCAGTTTTAAGTGGCTTGAGGAGTGACAAATGGAAACCGCTAGATGGACAACTGTGATATATTTGATCTCTGTGTTCAAACTACCTGCAGGTATGAATAAACACTCACGTGACTATGTAATTGTCTTATTTTGTTAACGTTATTTTAAACTCTGGTAAACAACAATTTTTAAAATATCTCACAATACCTAGCATAGTGCCATACCTGACAGTTGCTGTATTTCTATATATAATATGAATCTACATCTATATCTGTGTCTGCATCCACATACATAAGACAATTAGATGAAGAAAACACTGCAAGACGATTGGTCTGGCCTCCCTTGGTTTTCAGTAGCCACACAATAAGAATGCCTGATGTTTTCATAAGACTTAGATACTATTCCTGAGTCAATTCATAACAAAAAGACTATCTCATAATTACATCTATATCTTGGATTAATACAATCATTTTCTTCTAAGGAAGCTCTTCCTACTTTTTGAAATGTTATCTCATTTATCTCTCCAACATCCCTAGAGGATCACAGTTAACCTTATTGCTCCTTTCTCATATGTGGAAAAAAATAGCTCACAATGTTTAAGAATGATTTGCTGGGATCTCCAACAGACGAAACATATTGATAATTCAAATTAGCAAGTTATCTTCAGTCGAGGATGAAGGAATTTTCCACATGCTGAAATCAAGTTTATCTTAGCTGTTATTTTCTACCCTTGTCTGGTGTTTAGCTATGCATCCACATCTTTCCTAAAAGAATTCAGCCTTTGACCCTATCCGTACTCACTTCCTCCCTGACTTGTTTGCTCTCGATCTGCCTCTTGATATAAAAATCAGTAATAAGGCAAAGGTTTGTCTCCCTGGGCAAACTAGTTGGCATTAAATATCAGTGAGGTCAGAACTGTCATACTATGGGGGCTGCATTTTAATTCAAGTATTCTCTGTGAGCACTGGGATAATTCCATCAAGTGTATGACAACATATGACCAATAACTGGGACCTACAGGAGAAAAAAATGTCAAGGTAATTAGAAATGTGATAAGGTTTGTTTTTATCTGTAAGTTTTCTTGTGCACCTGCTTCTTTGTTACCAACCCAGCTTCTCAAATCCTAGGTCCTGCTCTGTGGGAACAGCTGCCCTAAATGGCAATAACTACCACTTATTCACTGCATGGCCTTTTGTGTCTTACCTTTGAATTTTCCATGTGGCTTCCATATATTTACTATGCAAATACACAGACACTGATGAATGCTGAAGTGGTGAGGTGAGAGACACATTTTATATGTCTTGAGGAGTGAAAAATGGAAACGACTATATAGACAACTGTCTGTCAAGGTCTGTTGGGAAAAGAAACAGGACAGGTGGCAGGAGGGGCCAGGGTGCTCAGGATGCCTTTGGGTTATTAGCTAGGAAATGCCCAGAGACTGTTCAAATGTAGACAAAAAGAAAGCAGTTCCAGAAGAACGGGGAAGATATGTCCTTGATATCTATTTCCCCTTGTTCACATGGAAAAATAAATTTGAAATTTCAAACAATTAACTTAAAGCAACTCAGTAACTAACTTATTAATATATTTATTGGCCATGCTGTTAGTTTCTAAATAATTTTTGCAGGTGGATCTGACCCAGAAGTTTGTGATACGATAGCACTGGGGATTGTTTAAATTATGGACAAGTCCATACCTGTGTACATATTTTGAAAATGTTTCCCATTTGATGCTGATTTACACCCTTGGTTAAGAACCAAGGCTAAGACCATGTGCTGTGCAGATCTGAAGTCTTGCCTCTCACAAGTCCTTATTAAGCATGACAATCTTGGTATAAAAGTAAGACAATAAAAATAATAACACAAAAATAAAATCCTGAATTAAGGAAAGTGGAAAACTAAAAA
Source organism: Avahi laniger (assembly GCA_963575035.1). Taxonomy (NCBI): domain Eukaryota; kingdom Metazoa; phylum Chordata; class Mammalia; order Primates; family Indriidae; genus Avahi; species Avahi laniger. Next base: position 16,452 of record CAUYSK010053374.1, read on the forward strand.
AAATCACTTGGTCATCTGATATATTTGCAAATATTAAATTGCAGTTATTTTTCTCTGTAGCAGCAAACTCTACGTCTATTATTTATTTTCTGCAGTTCCTTTGGATTTGAGTGCGGCTATTGGCTGCTCTTTTGAAAGCTTTGATTTTCAAAGAAGAACGCATTTGGGAATATAAACAGTTCTTACTTATAAGGAGCTTTTACTAATGAAACTCATTTGCCTTGCAGTGAAAGATAATTAGAATCTTCCTCACTAATATTGTCACTTACACGTGTTTCTCAGTTTCCTCTTCATCATGGCCTGGGTTGAAAAGGTTAGCAAACTGCTTAAAAATTTCCTGCACAGGTCCCAGGAGATAAAGTTTCTCCTACTTTGTGTGAGCTGTGCATGTGCGTATACACATAAACTAGGTATATCCTATAATTAAATATACATGGTATTATTTTTGTAACAAGTAAGCATGAATGATAATATCATGAGCAAAGACTGCCTTTTGAAGAAGGAAATAAAAAAATCAAAGCTTTTCTATAAGTCTTAGATAAAAAATAACATTTCTAAGAGAAATGTGTTCTAAACTTCAAACTTAAAAAGAAATAACCTTGTCCTCATTAAATGTATTCTTTAAGTTTTAAGAGAGAAAAATACTATTTCTAAAATGACCATTGTGAATGTTATTTCTACGTTTTCAAGGCATAAATAGATTCTAAGCTATGAGTCTTCAAATCTGAGGCAGATTATATAATGATTAAAGATTATTGTTTTAGTTAATTGTAACAGACAATATGAGTTTAATTAGAGCATTCCATCTTTCTAGTGTTGATTATCTTTGGCTATCTCAAAATATTCTCAAAATTAGATTATTTTTCTGTGTTGTTTGTTTTTGTGAGTTGGTAGAGGTGATTTTATACAAACAACAGACTGCTTAAATCCTGAAATGTAGTGACTCATAAATCTTATTGCTTATTATATTTGATTATATCTTGTCTCCCAAATTCCCAGAAGTCAGACATTGTATCTGGTACCCAATTTCTCTCTTTATAGTCTACTAAAAATATACTTTGAGCAATTTTCTATTCATCTCTCAGTTATCACACCTAATGATCTTTGATTTTTTTTTAACCTCTCAGAGACTTTGGACTTTTATTGCTACCTCTTCTCTTTTAGACATTATTTTACCTTCCTTAATTCTGTATTATCCTCTTTTCTATGAATGCTTCTCTGTCTTCTTAATTGGCTCCATTTTCTCTTTCAATATCCTAAATGCAGATGTTCTTCAGGATTTAGTTCTGAAACTTATCACACATCTAGGAAGGGTCTCTCTTGCGCATGCCACCTTGCAGGTGTTTTGGAGGATATGAGATGAATAAAATATGCCCTTGCCTCAAGAAACTTACGACACAGTGGGGAAAGAATTCATATGCAAAGTCCAAAGCTGAATTTAAGCATCCTAGTCTCAGTTCAAGGTTCTCCCCAAATTGACCCTTTTTCTAGCTAAACTCACTTGTTTGCTCTTCTGTAAAAATGAGTTTGTTTGCACTGTTGGCTTTTTTATATGCTCAGGATGGATGCTCAGTCTTGTCCATCTTTCCAAAGGCTGTGTGCCTGGAGTTTATTTGACCTTCCCAGGTGATCTCAGAAAACAGATAGTCAGGAATGGGCAGGGTCTTGAATTAGGTACAGGTACCACTATGGGGCATGTGGGAATGGAATTGACCAAGATATAGACACTCACAGAAAAGGGACAGGGCTTGGGAATCAAGATGACTGGTCCACCACTGAGTCACTTTGTAGACTTCAGGACAAGTTTACTTATCCTCTCTGTGCTTATTTTCTTTAACCTAAATAATCTTTTATTCAGATAATTATTTTGACAGTTACATGAAGTAATATATATTATTTTTTTTCTATTTGAAGAGTCATATCTTTCTTCAATTCTGGAAAATTCTCAGCCAAATTCTCTCTATTCTTTCTTTTTGGAATTCCTCTTAGATAGATGTTGAAGCCTTTTGATCTGCCTTATATTTCTGTAATCTTTGAAACTGTTCATATCTTTTCTTGTATCTATGTGCGGTATTCTAGTATTTTCTTTCAATTTACCTTCTTATATCCTAACCCTTTTTAAAACACATCTAGTCTATGTATAATCATCCATTGTCCTTTTTGCTTCAATAGGGAAAGTTATGCTTTTTGATGACTTTGTAATCAAGTTCATTGATAATGATCCTAAGAATTGAGCTATGATCATAAGAGACTCTTTATTGTTTTAGCTTCTGAGTTTTAATCACAGAAAGAAAATTAAAAGTGATAGGGATACCATCTGAGAAACAGAATAAGGAAATATGAAACAGTCACTAAAAAGGGGGCGATACATATTATGAGGTGTGGTGAAAAGAGCGTGGACTTAGGTCAGGATGCCCAGTGTGTAATTCTTACTCTGCCACACGACTGTAGCCTCCAGATGGCCCCCACTGATCTCCACCTGCTGGCATTCACATCCTTGTGTCATCTCCCCTCTCCTGGACATTTTTCAGAATTGGTCTGTGTGACCAATAGAATACACCAGATGTAATGGTACGTCACTTCAAATATTAGGTTATAAGGGACATTTTAGCTTCTTTTTTTTTCTCTCTCCCTCATTCCCTTCCTCCTCCCTCTCTCTCTTTCTCTTTCTCTGTCTCAGAGCATTTGCTTTCGGGATAACCAGCTGGGTCACATGATCAGGACTGGAGGCCACTGGCCAATGGACACTCGGTGACCTTGGAATCAGAGCCTCCAGCCCAGTCAAACCTTCACACGGCTTCAGCCCTGACCAACATAGTAACTGCAACCTGAGGAGAGACCCTGAACCAGAACTAAGCTGTTTCCAGATTCCTGACCCTCAAAAAATTCTGTGAGATAATAAATATTTGTTACTTTAAGCATCTAAATTTTAATTATGGGGCAATAGATAAATACATCCACTAATTAAATATAGGTCATTAGGAAAGTCAGTAAACATTTGAAATCTCCTATTCTTTCATTTATTAAATGAGCGTCTTGATTTTTTTCCAGTCAAGGGATACTTATCATTTTAAATCACTTTCATGGGAGAAAATCTAAGGGTATGTAGGATTGTATCTATATAAGAAAGTTGGAGCATAAACAAAGAAGGCAAGAAGGAAAAGAAAAAATATTCTAAGAATCAGCTGTGTGCATAGTCCTAGTTGAACAAAGGCACTGAGTGATGTTCTAGGGTTTAAACTGGACCTAAATCCTTCTCTGATCACACTCAAAACACCCTAAGTTCTTTGGAGTTTATTCACGTCACAGTGCCTATTGCAGAACGCGAGCATTTCAATGTGTCATTGACTTTACCTGAACACTTCTAGATGAGCAGGTAAAAATTTCCCTTTCTATATTCAGACAGGTTACACAAACTTTACAGAAAATTCTATGGGTTGTTTTTGTGAGTTTTGGGGGGTATTTTTGTAATACTTAGTAAATCCTTATTCCATATCCACTGTGTATCAGGCACAGCAAGTGTTCAAATGTGAAAAGTACACGGTTCCTTCTCTCTGAAAGTGTTTCTTTGCCTAAGAAATTAATATAGAGGACTGGGACTAAATTACTCTGAAAATTACAGAAACCACTCTGTCAACATTCAGGCTATGATATGGACAGGCTAACTTGAGATAAACGGATTTTTGAATTTTGTTTATTTCCAACTGGGAGTGAGACTTTTGAATTTTATGTCCAATTAGGAGTGGGCTGACAGCCAAGGCAAATTTATATTTATTATAGAGATAGGTGAAATTTTTCTTGATTACATTCATTTTCCAGGGAGAAATGTTCCCATATTCTGCTGTTACCATTCTTGAGAGAAGATGTTTGGGGAAGGATTGTGCCAATGGTTAAAGATAATATGAGTGATTATTATTATTATAATCATTATCATTGTGAAAATCATGGCTAATGTCTGTAGTCCCTCAGTTACTCTTTGTGGATCCAAAAATCCTCTTGCTAATACCTACAGCCATTACCTAAAAAGGTAATTTTCTCCAGTGTCTTTCACTCCTTGTGTGTGTCCTACATGCGTACGGACAATCTTTTCACACTTCATAAATTCCTCCAATGAAAACAAGTAACGCATGTCTTTATTTCTCAAGAAAATGGTCAGTCCTTCCTGATCCCATCAATATTGAGTGTCAAAATTACTTCAAGCCGTGATATTTCAAAGGGAAATACTATTTAGTCTTACACACGTTTTGTTTTATTCTCCAAAAAGAAACAAGTCTTAGTGACACACGTTTTGTTTTATTCTCCAAAAAGAAACAAGTCTTAGTGAATCCAGTAGGACTCGGTTTAGCTCTTCTCTTGGTAAAAGCACAGATGTGAACTGCTGGAGTAACGTACACACAATCGCCACCTCCAGTCAGTCCAAATCAGTCTGTTTCTTTCAGTTGTAGCCCACAGGTAGATGCAGGCCTTGTGCTGTGGACATACACAGGTGAATGCTTAGGGGCTTCTCATCTCCTTTAATCTTTGGAGTTCAGATAAAAGATGAGGTGTTAGTAGAAATACAAGAAATATTTTTTCCTTTTTAAGAAGTTAAATGTGGCTTTTTTTTTTTTTAATGCTAGGTCTTGCTCTGCTGCTCAGGTTAGAATGCAGTGGCATTATCATAGCTCACTGCAACCTCAGACTCCTAGGCTCAAGTGATCCTCCTGCATGAGCCTCCCGAGTAGCTGGACTACAGGTGCACACTACCCTGCCCAGCTGGTTTTTCTATTATTTTATAGAGATGGGGGTCTCCCTGTGTTGCTCAGGCTGATCTCAAACTTCTGGCCTCAAGAAATCCTCCTGCCTTGGTCTCCCAAAGTGCTAGGATTACAGGAATTAGCCAACATACCCAGGATGTGACTGTTTCTAATAGATCATCAAATAAGTTAAATGAATTTATTATTTATTTGAGAAGTACAAACCTGTGGGGAGATAACTGTTTTTAATACAAAACACAACAAAAAATTTATTGAAGCCAGAACAACATACTCTACACAAATATGTGTTTTGTGGACCATGCTTAATTGGTTTCTGCTTCTTATTTAAAAAAATCTCCCAAACTGAAGTTAGTTTCTCAAAAGGTGATGCTTGGTTCAGATATTTAATCTATGATAAGGTAAGGCACTAAGGAGTGCATAATTAATCTCTGTATATGAATCTGACACCTACAAAAGTATATAAACCATATTTATTAAATTACATAAACTGTTATGATATTTATGACTTCTCCCCTCATACTCTTTTAAGCACCTTTACTTTAATTTCTTATTGTATAATCTCCTATTATTTCCTTCATTTAGTTACTCAGACCTTAGGAGGAAAATTTTACATTCTGTGGAGAGTTTTGTTTGGAAGAGGGGAATATGACAAGAGATAAAAAAAAAATGACAATGGTAGGCACATATGTCTATGAAAAGATTCTCAGCATCTTCAATTAGGAAATTGCAAATTTAAATAACAATGACATACCACTACACAACTGTTAGTTAGAATGGCCTGAATCCAAAACTCTGACAATAAGAAATATTGACAAGGAGTTGAAATCTCAGGTCCACAAAAAATTCTGCACACAAATTTTTATGGCAGATTTATTCATAATTGCTAAACTGTGGCAGTAACCAAGATGTCCTACAATAGATGAGTGGATAAACAAACTGTGGTAATTCTACAATGCAATATTATTCAGTGCTAAAAAAAATGAGTATTAAGCCACAAGAAAAAAAACATTGAGGAAACTTAAATGTTTATTGCTAAATGAAAGAAGCCAATCTGAAAGGGCTACATACTATATTAGCAGTCCCCAAACTTTTTGGCACTGAGGACCAGTTTCGTGGAAGACAATTTTTCCATGGACAGGGTGGGGGGGATGGTTTTCGGATGATTCAAGTGCATTAGATTTATTGTGCAGTTTGCTTCTATTATTATTACATTGTTAAATGTAATGAAATAATTATACAACGCACCATAATGCAAAATCTAATGCCACCATTGATCTGTCAAGAGGTGGAGCTCAGGCAGTGATGCGAGCGATGGGGAGCAGCTGTGAATACAGACGAAGCTTTGCTCGCTTGCCCACCGCTCACCTCCTACTGTGCAGCCTGGTTCCTCACAGGCCACAAATTGGTACCAGCCTGAGGCCCCGCAGACAGGGACTGCAATACTAAATGATTCCAACCCTATTTTCTTATATATGTTTCACGAATTTAAGATCATATCAGTGATTTATAAAATTGTCTGACTCCTTATATTCATTCCATCACTGTCCTAAAAAATAAAACTTTTTTTTTAAATTGGGAAATCATATTTTATTTTGGATTTTTTTATACTTAAGTTATTTTTATTATTACAATACTTCAACAATTTGGAGAATGATACAGCATTTTTTCAGTGCATCATTTTCTTAACTGCTCATCTGGCAGGTTTGACAAAAAGTAATATTGTTTCCATGTTGATTTACATAGTGTTTTTGTTTAAATAAAGTACTATTAATATAATTAATTAATAAAATTAATTAATGCCTCATCTTTTGATCCCTTTTCTCTTTATTGCTTGAAGGAGAAAAACCATTCTCTGAGGTTGGAATCGGTCATTCTCACTGGCATTTTTATTTATAGATTTATAAAATAACAAATGCCATTAAAAGCTTTATTTTTTTTCGTATACATGTGGGTTTTTTTTTACCTTTCTTCCTGATTATATGTTCATATATTTGTTGCTCATTTTTCTCTTGATTTCTAGTTCATTTGTAAGCAAGGAAATAACTGGATAAAAACATATAGCCAGATATTATCAGGGGATCAGTGTTATCTATTACTTTTTCAATATTTTCCAGTTGATTTACACTTGAAGGAGAGAAAGCTCGGGAGACAGCTCTGTTCACCTGTGGCACTTCAGAGAAGTTGGCACAGTGCTGCAGATACCTTGACATGAACCAGGTTTTAAGCGATTTCTAAGTTCTGAGGGATCCATCCCACATCTGCATTGTGTTTTCAAACCTTTATAGGCATAAGAATCACTTGGACAGTTTGTTGAACCATAATTCCTGAGCCACATCCCCTGACGTTTTGACGTGGTAAGATGGAGTGGGGCCCATTTATTTACATTTCTCACAAGCTCATGGGTGAGGCCAACACTGCAGGTGAGGACCACATTTGAAAATCAGTGATGTAGACAATGACTAAAGATAAGTGCAGAATCAAAACATGATCTCCATATTAATTTCTCCTAGATTCTTTATCTTTTATATCAATTCCAACATATTCCTCCTGCCCTCCAGTTTCATTCCTATGCCTCTGTTCTGGTTGCTAAACAATAGCTTTTTTAATTTGAAAGACACATCTAGTTTTCAGCCAGTTGAAAACCATGGAATGAATACTTTGAGTTCAGGAAATGACCAAACTATTCCATTTCAGATAATCACCTATGTTCTCTTCCTCGTTGGTTCTCTTTTCAGACAGCACTCAATTACTCCAGAGGATAGCTTTACAAAAAATCACATTTTAAAAATACAAATATATCTTGTAGCTTATAATATGTAACAAAATAATTTGCACAGTGGGAAAGATACACAGTTTATTAGAGATATCCTAGCCTCGGGACTGGAGCCATTATCGAGCAATAAAGACTCAATTCAGCATCTAAAATTTTAAATGGATTTCTGTACTAGTAAAAGATGAAGGCAAATATCCACACCTCTCCCCTCTTCTTGTCATGAGAAAATTAGGGAAAGTATCACATTCACTAATATGGTAGGAGCGCTTCCTTTATGTCCTGAGTGTGAAGAAAATATTGTTGGCATCTGCCTGCACATCATAGATATGATAGTGTCATTATCCTCCAGATAAAGACAGAATACGGCTCTAGTTGAACAAGTTTAGCTGGTACCCCCTGCAGTGAGAAAGAACATGCTCCAGGGAGAGTAATGGGTGTCTCAGTAAGAGAGGGTAAGAAAGAGCCTCTTACAGATTTTGGGCTGGGGCGGGTGATTTGGGGAGGGTCATGTGAGCCAAGGTTCATTCTGAATTGGCTGCTGTCAGAAAGGATGATTGGGCGTTTCTATAAATCCTGCCTATGAGAAGGGCAGAGGAGAGGAAAGATAAAGCTGTAATTGATAAAGAAGTACTGTCACTCATTTAGTGAGAGAGGGAGATATTTGGTAGTTACCGGTTGCACAGTGCCCCTGACTGAGAGTATGTCCTATGAGATGATTTATATCCAATAAAAGACAACATGGCTTTGCTGTGAGAGTCAGATCAGTTCCTGGAGGTCAGAGGCTGCTTTTTTTCTTTCTCAGTTAAAAATTACAGCAGTATTCAAGCTGGGACTATTCTTGCTACATGATCCTCTTTATATAAGCAGAATTGTAAATTCAATGGTAAGAAAAGAATTCTTTGTTATCTGATTTTTAGGCACGTAAATATAATGATAAAATAATTATGATTTCTTATTTAGCTATATCTGTTACAGAGAGAGAACCTTGCCATGATGACATAAATAATTGTTAGTTCTTTTGTTATAATAAGAAATCTCTTGGCCTTATAAGTCTTTACTACTTGGGGATTAAAGTACCTTTGAGATTAGTTAGTACTTATTATTTTAATTTTATAACCAAGTTAAGTGACTCCTGCTGCAAAATAATAGGAATATAAATCTTGACTTTTTGTGTGACCTTGTCACTAAAATAGCCCTGCTAACAAGTAACGCATATTACCAGCTCCTGAGCCCTCTATGTGTGTGTGTTTATTAGCCTATACTTTCTTCCAGGAACTAGGAAAGTGTTGACATGAATTCAATCATCTCTTCTACTTACCTGGCAGAAATCATTACTCACCTTTGAAAAGCAGAACTACACCACAGAATGCTCAAGTATAATTTAGTATCCTCACATCATCTTAAAACAACAACAAAAAAGGCAGGAAAAACTACCATTCTCTCAATTTTCTAGATGACAAATCATTAATGTATTTTCTATTAATAAAACCATAAATTTTTCTTTATTCAATACAACCAACAATTTATCTGTGATTAATAAAAATTTAACATAAAAGGTCTGTCCGAAAAGTATCCAGCCATTATTAATATAATGAGAACAGTTACATGGCTGGATACTTTCCAGACAGACCTCGCATACTGTCCATGGATAAGTAATTTGTAAAAGCACACAATAAAATGCAGATAATAGTAAAATGGCATTGAACATAATTTGTTTCTTGGCTTTGGTATCAGGGTGATGCTGGCTTCATAGAATGGGTAAGGGAAGATTCCCTCCTTTTGGATCTTTTGGAACAGTTTTAGTGGAATTGGATCACTACCAGGACAACCACAAAACACTGATGAAAAAATTGTAAATGACACAAATGGAAAAACATCCCATGCTCATGGATTGGAAGAATCAATATTGTGAAAATGACCATACTACCCAAAGCAATGTACAGATTCAGTGCAATCCCTATTAAAATATCAACTTCATTTTTCACAGAATTAGAAAAAACAATCCTAAAATTTACAAGGAACCAAAAAAGAGTCTGAATAGCAAATAAAAAAGAACAAATTTGGAAGCATCACATTAACCACCTTAAAATTACTTTATAAGGCAATAGTAACCAAAACAGCATGGAATTGCTATAAAAGTAGACACATCGAGCAATGGAACAGAATAGAGAACCCAGAAATAAAGCCAAATACCTACAACCAACTTACCTTCCACAAAGCAGATGAAAGCATACATTGGGGAAAGGACACACAATTCAATAAATGGTGCTGGGAAAATTAGATAGTCACATGCAGAAGAATGAAACTGGATTTTTATCTCTTATCATATACAATAATAAACTAAAGATGTATTGAAGACTTAAATATAAGACCTGAAAGCATAACAATTCTAGAAGAAAATCTAGGAAAAAATCTGGACATGCATGTAGGCAAAGAATTTATGACTAACACCTCAAAGGCAAATGCAACAAAAACAAAATTAAGTAAGTGGAACTTAATTGAACTAAAAAGCTTCTGCACAGCAAAAGAAACAATCATCAGAGTAAATAGATAACCTACAGAATAGGAAAAAGTATTTGCAAATTATACACTTGGCAAACAAGTAATATCTAGAATCTACAATGAAGTCAAACAAATCAGAAAAAAACCCCACAAATAATCCCATTAAAAAGCAGGCTAATGACATGAATAGACATTTTTCAAAAGAAGTTATTCAAAGGGCCACTGTGGGTGGGAGTGTAAATTAGTATAACCTCCATGGAAAACAGTATGGAGATTTCTCAAAGAACTAAATGTAGATCTACCATGTGATCCAGCAATCCTACTCCTGAGCATCTACACAAGGGGAAAGAAGTCATTATATCAAAGATACACCTGAACTCATATGTGTATTACAGCACAATTCAAAATTGCAAGGATATAGAATCAACCTAAGTGTTCATCAGCTGAGGAGTGGATAAAGAGAATGTGATATATATACACTATGGAAGAAAACTCAGCCATAAAAATGAATGAAACAATGTCTTTTGCAGCAACTGGGATGGAACTGGAAGCCATCATCCTAAGTGGTTTATAGAAAAGATTGCCAGAGCTGTCAGTTTCTTTTTTATCTATTGCTATGTTGTTTCAATTATGCATAGAAAAGTGGATAGGGTACAGACCTGACATCCTGTATCTGCTAAAGGATATGCAGCTCTTGGGTTTTAGAATGAGAATACATAGGGCAAACTTTATGTCTGATGGAATGTTCACTTGTCAAAGTCATTTTCTACGTAATCTCTGATTTAGTATCATATTACCTCTATGGGCTTAATTACTGGATTTTTCTTTGCATGGTATGGGAATAAAGATGAATAGTTTAAATAAGAAAAGCTGCAATGCTTGCTAGTTTTTCAAGTTCAAGATTTCAAAAATCCTTGTGAGAAGTACAATGTCCCTAGTGAATCTAGCTAGAAATTTTTATTCTAATTCAAATCGGCTACTACTTATTACCTCTCATCTTTTCTTTACCAGTCTAATACAAAGTCATTTCTCTTGAATCAAATACTTTGATTTTCAGTGAAAGAAATATTTTAACTTACTTTTTCTTGCCCTCTCAAATGGAAACTGAACTCTCCATCAGAGTTAATCTCTTTTGCTCATTAATAATCCATATATCTTGTTTCTTCCTTCTACAGAATCAACTCTGTGTGTGGTTGAACTTAAGGGAGAATTACAAATAGCCAGTTTCCAAAAAAGTTATTTATTTCACACTAAATAAGCTCATTTGGGGCAAGATATTCAGTGCAGTTCAACAAGTTTCCTGCCAAAACATAATATTTTTATTGTAGTAACCCCCAATAATCCATATCCTTATTTATTGTTTGTCTTTAGTTCAGGGTGAATTCCTATAAAAGCAAAAGCTCTATTTTTTCCTCATATAGTACCAGAGACCTATTTACTATCTCAGACAAATATATGATTGTTAATCGTCATTGCTAATCATTTTATTAAGAAATATGCCTCAGTTTCCTCATCTGTAAGACTAGTGGGATGCATTGAATGATTTTTAAGCTTTCTTAACTGATTTAAACTATTCTATAATTATTCTATTCTGTGTACTTTGTGGTTGTTAAAGACCACTGTTAGGGATATTCAAAGTCTTTTTTGGCAATTAAGAGGAAAAAGCAAGGCTGAATGTATTTTTTTTTTATTTCAGCATAATATGGGGGTACAGATGTTTAGGTTACGTGTGTTGCCCTTACCCCCTCTCCCCCCCGTCAGTCCAGGTTTCAAATATGTCCATCCTATTGCTTGGTGCACATTGCACTCTTTGTGTATGCATATATCCATGTATTTTTAAATTACCTTAGAAGTACTTATTAATAGAAGTGAAACCAGTGGAAAAACTTAGAGACAGTAAATGTATGGGGAAGGGGTGGCAAGGCACGGCAAGGGCAAAGGACAGGTGTGCTGGATGTGCTGTATTAGATAGCACTATTCCTCCCTCCTGCTTGTTTGAGCTCTGTCTGTGGCTATTATAAATCTCTCCTAAGAAAAACACAGCCATCTTCTCGATGACCCAGCTGTGTGAAGCTGTGAGTTTTTGAAATGTTGATGACCCTCATGTCTGAGGACATCAACCTCCCTGTCTAGCTGTGTCTTCCACA
>CAUYSK010053375.1:0-38233 GCA_963575035.1 Avahi laniger
ATAAGAATGTATTTAATATATGTACACCCATTGTTTTCAGGTAACAGGAGGAAAAATGCACAATTTTTTTTTCTCTTGTTAAGGCACTGTCATTTAAACATAAACCTGGAATACTCGAGATAGAATTCAGGTTTACAAGATGAAAACGTGAAGAGAGGTGTCAGATGGCAGTGGAAGCATGTGTGTTTCTGAAAAGTAAAAACCTCAAGAAGGAAAAACAGAAATGGCAGGCATTATCCATCTTGCTTAGTGAAAGGCTGCAGTTGAAATTGTTTAAAGTAGCAGGTACAATGAATATTGTCACAAATTGTGTTAATTTTTGAAGCGGTGTGGGTGCTGACTACTAGTAGTATCAAAAATATGTTCAGGATTGTTTTGATACCTGTATTTATAATAAAAAATGTTGGGGGGGTTGATGCATTTCTGTTAAAAGCTGTTCCTGTGTGTTACATGTAACAGACATGGTAAATATTTGTTTACAGTCTTTGTTTAACAAACCATGCATTTAAGTTTAAGTGAAGTCAACAAAAAGGAAATAGGTGTATGGATATGTGATTAAAGTTAGTCTTAAAATGTAAATAAAATGTGGAACGTGTGTCCTTGGGGAAAAAAAAAAATTAAGTTCCTGTGTTATTTCCATAATTCCCTTTTGCTGTGTGTGTCAGAGGTATAGCATATGAAAGCTAAAACATTATAAGTAAAAGAGTCATAAAAATAAGTGAGCAGATAATTGTACAAACACCAGTTTAATCTCTCAAACAACTGCCACCAGCACTGACATAACTCTATTTATGAGTCAAATATGCAAACAGGGTGGCTAACTTTAAACTTCCAAAGCACACCCTCTTCTCTAAATCTTAGAATTACAGCCTTTTAAAAGAAGAATCATAAAAAGACGTGGAAATATTTCTAAGAGCAATATGAATAATGTGAAATAGGTTTTTTAAAAAAATTATGTCCGTTCTGCACGATCAGGCCAAAGTCCTTGAAAACAAACATCAGGGCACTAGCTGAGTATGAAAAATCTCATCTATGGAAACACAGAGATTTCTGTGACATGAAACAACATTATTAACAATTGAATCTGTAACAGATTGAACAAAAGGAATGGCAGAAATAATATGCTAAAGTAGAATCATGATTAGGTTGTTTTACCAGCTTAAGCCAGTCATGCTACTATATAAACCAGTCTGGTCCGCGAAATCAGAAATGAGAGTTCTAGTAACACCTATGCTACTAACTACAGCCTTAGGAAAGACACTTCACCTCTGTAACATGAAGACAATACTTGTCCTTTGTGCGTTATAAAGCACAGAACTTGAGGAGTGCAACCAAGCATTTCTTGAAAGTGCTTGAGGAAAGACAAAGATCTTTCACAAGGGAAATAACAACTTTACCTATAGATACTCCTATTTCCCAAGCCTCTGCTAAAGTGGCTTGGCCCTCTGACTTGGCAAGAATATGAGTAAAGCTCTTAACTTTCATAACATAATGATAGCTGTGCCTCCCTCATGTTTAGTGTCTAAAGCATATGGCTTTCACATTAGCTAACAGCAAAGAATAGTTATACCATGGGTAGTTGTAAGACAGTTCAATCATGAATTGTCTATGAGCCAGCACCTGCCAAAGGCCAGCTTAAGACACCTGATATTTTAAGAAGTCAGTCTAAATATCCTTCCTTCTAGATTTTAATATTTTAAGTTAGATCATCAAGAAGCAACATACTTAGACCAAATTATCTCAGTTCTCCATAGAAATGCCTTCACTGATTGATGATATAAGATTTTGCCCTGAGCCTTTACAGAGGGTTGATATGAAAACTGTCTCATCAGTATTTCTGTTGTTTTTAGAAAGCTATTGCCAGGCAGTGTCTGCCATGCTTGAAAATATAAGTTTTAAAAGGGCTCACATAAATTTACACTTAATTTAATTCCAAGAAAAGATTTGCTTCTGTCTGTAAAGGTCTATGCTTTCTGTTGTCTGCAATGACCATTAGGTAACTAATAAGCTTACCTTTTTGCCTTAGGTATCAGGAAACTAGGAGCTAAATTCACATATACCTTAGAAACTCACTCACATTAGATTATGGTACTTTATTCTTGGTGCTTTTTTTAGGTAGTGTTCCTTGTACTCCAGTCATCACATACCAGTTTTACATGTTTAAGTTGGAAGGTACTTTCTGCATTTTTCAAATTTTGGATACATACAGTTGAGGGTAAGTAGAAAAGGAACCAGAATTTATTGAACATTACTCTGTCCCAGGTAATTTAAATATATAACCTTAGGCGTTTTTCAATAACCCCATATCAATGTGGAGGAACTTCAAGATGGCTGACTAGAAGCATTTCATGTCTGCTTCCTGCACATAGAAGAACCAAAGTGGTGTATAGAAAGTCACATTTTGAATACATTATCCAAGTGAAAATGCTGAAATTCAACAGAAAAGTGATAGGAAACACCAAAAGCAAAGAAGGAGAAGGAAGAGGCAGAATGCTTAGCCAGGATCAGCTGAGAGCCAGGAGTGACTTCCTAAGGTAGGGAAAGAGTGAGTGAGAGACTTTAGGCAGCCCACATTCCTACTATGGAATTATGCAATCCTGGCCACAGCAGAACTTCTCAATCTTCCCAACCCTAGAAATAATATGAAAAACTCCCAGGAGACCATGGAAGAGAACTGCTCAAGGGAGGGAGATTGTGCTGAGTCCTACATTCTCTCTTAGACCTCAACAGCTAAAGGAAGGTAACAAGACCATAGTGGAATAAAAATAGAAATTAATACCAAGAGGATCTTTGGAATCCATAAAAATCCATGGGAATTAAAAAACATGCTCCTGAATTACCATTGGGTCCATGAAGAAATTAAGATAGAAATCAAAAAAAATTATTGAAACAAATGAAAATGAAAACATAATATACCAAAACCTGTGGGATATAGGTAAAGCAGTACTAAAAGGAAAGTTTATACCAATAAATATCTACATCAAAAAAAATAGAAAAATTAACAATCTAACAATGCACCTCAAGGCCTAGAAAATCAAGAACAAACCAAATCCAAAATTAGCAGAAGTAAATAATAAAGATCAAAGCAGAACTAAAATATAGACTTGAAAAACAATACAAAGAATCAATAAAACAAAAAGTTGGTTCTTTGAAAACATAAACAAAATTACTAAACTACTAGATTTGATTGACCAAAACAAGAAGAAAGAAGACCCAAATTAACAAAATCAGAAATGAAAAAAGACACCACAGAAATACATCATTAGAGACTATTAGGAATGGTTATATGCTGACAAATTGGAAAATCTAGAATGAATGGATAAATTCCTGGAAACATACAACCTACCAAGAGTGCACCAGGAAGAGATAGAAAACCTGAACAAGGGGAGGGGCAAAAACCCACCTAACAAGTGCAATGAACACTATTCGGGTGATGGGCACATTTATAGCCCTGACTCAAATGATATAACAAAAACATTTGTATCCCCTTAATATTTTGAAATAAAAAAGAGAAAGAAAAAAAGAAAGTCTGAACAGACCAATAATGAATAGTGAGATTAAATCAGTAATAAAAGTCTCCTATCAAAGAAAAGCCCAGGACCTGATGGATTTACAACCAAATTCTACCAAATGTACAAAGAAGACCTAAGAACAATCCTCCTAAAACTATTCAAACTATCAAAGAGAAGGGAATTCTCACTAACTCATTCTGTGAGGCCAGCGTCACCCTGATACCAAAACCAGACAAGAACATAAGAAAAAAAAAAAAAACTACAGGCCAATATCCCTGATAAACATACATGCAAATATCCTCAACAAAATACTAGCAAAGCAAATCCAACAGAATGTCAAAAAGATAATATAACACGATCAAGTAGGATTTATACCAGGGATGCAAAGATGGTTCAATATATGCAATAGAATGAAGGACAAAAATCATATGATCATCTCAATAAATGCAGAAAAAGCATTTGATAAAATTCAACATCTTGTCATGATAAAAACTCTAAACAAACTAGAAATAAAAGGAGCATACCTTGAAATAATAAAGGCCATATTTAAAAAAAAAAAACACTGCTAACATCAGACTGAATGGAGAAAATTGAAAGACTTTCCTCTAAGAACTGGAATAAGACAAAGATGCCCAATTTCACCATTCCTATTCAACATAGTACTGGAAGTCCCAGCCAAAGCAATCAGGCAAGAGAAAGAAATAAAGAGTATCCAAATTAAAAACAAGGATGTCAAATTGTCTCTCTTTGCTGATATGATCTTATATCTAAAAAAGCCTAACAATCCACCACAAAACGTTTATATTTGATAAGCGAATTCAGTAAAGTTGCAGGATACAAAATCAATGTATAAAAATTATTAGCATTTCCAGACACCAATGAAATATAGCAGAGAAAAAAATTAAGGAGAAATCCTATTTACAATATCTACAAAAGGAATAAAATACTTAAGCTGGGCATAGTGGCTCACACCTGTAATCCCACCCCTCTGGGAGGCTGAGGTATGAGGATCGCTTTAGGCCAGGAGTTCAAGACCAGTGTGGACAACATAATGAGACCTTGTTTCTGCAAAATAAATAAATAAATAAAATACTAGGAATAAATTTAACCAAGAAGGTTAAATATCTTTACAAGGAGACCTACAAAACACTGATGAAAGAAATTGAAAATGACACAAGTAAATGGAAAAATGTCTCATGCTCATGAATCAGAAAAATTAATATCATTAAAATGACCACATTGCCTAAAGCCATCTACAGATTCAATGCAATCCCTATCAAAATACCAATGTCATTCTTCAGAGAATTAGAAAAACCAATCCTAAAATTTATATGGAACCACAAAACAACCCAAATAGCCAAAGCAATCCTGAGCAAAAAGAACAAATCTAGAGAAGTCACATTACCTGACTTCAAAAGTAACTAAAACACCATGGTATTGATATAAAAGTAGACACATAGACCAATAGAGAATAGACCAATAGAGAATAGAGAACCCAAAAATAAAGCCATATATTTACAGCTATCTGACTTTTGACAAAGTTGAAAAGAACTTACTTGGGGAAAGGACACCCTTTTCAATAAATGGTGCTGGAAAAATTGGATAACCACACATAGAAGAATAAAACTGGGCCCCTATTTCTCACCATACCAAAAACAATCAACTAAAAATGGACTAAAGACTTAAATGTAAGACCCCAAACTATAAAAATACTATAATAAAACCTTTGGAAAACTCTCCTGGACATAGGTCTAGGTAAAGAATTTATGATAAGACCTCAAAATCACAGGCAACATAAACAAAAATAGACAGATGGACTTAATTACACTAAAAAGCTTCAGCACAGGAAAATAATCAACAGAGTAAAGAGACAACCTGTTGAGTGGGAGAAAATATTTGCAAACTATTTGTCTGACAGGGGACTAATATCCAGAATATAAAAGGAACTCAAACAACTTAATAGAAATAAAGCAAATAGTCCAATTAAAAAGTGGGCAAAACATCAATACATGATTAGTTTAATAAAATCTGGTATATGTATACCATGGAGTACTATTCAGCTATAAGAAACAATGGTGATATAGCACCTCTTGTATTTTCCTGAATAGAGCTGGAACCCATTCTGCTAAGTGAAGTATCCCAAGAATGGAAAAACAAGCACCGCATGTACTCACCATCAAATTGGTGATAACTGATCAACACTTAAGTGCACATATAAGAATAACATTTATCGGGTGTCGGGCAGATGGGGGCGGGAAGGGGATGAGTATATGAGTGCACATAATGAGTGCGATGTGCACCATCTGGGGGATGGATACGCTTGAATCTCTGACAGGGGTGGGAGGCAAGGGCAATGTAACCTAAACATTTGTACCCTCATAATATGCAGAAATAAAAAAGAAAAAAAGAAAAAGAAAGTGGGCAAAGGACATGAATAACTATTTCTCAAAAGAAGACATATGAATGGCCAACAGGTATATTAAAAAATGCTCAACATCACTAATGATCAAAGAAATGCACATCAAAATTACAATGAAATATCATCTTATCCCAGTCAGAATGGGTATTATTAAAAAGACAAAAAATAGCAGATCTTGGTGAGGATGTGGAAAAAAGGTAACACTTATACGCTGTTAGTGGGAATTTAAAATAATACAGCCATAGAAAATAGTATGTCAATTTCTAAAAAAAACTAAAAATAGAATTATTATTTGATCCAGCAATGTCACCACTGAGTATCTTCCCAACAGAAAAAAAAATAATATATGAAAGGGATACCTGCACTCCCATGTTTTTGCAGCACTATTCACAGTTGCATATAAGGAATCAAACTAAGTGTTCATTAGTGGATGAATGGATAAAGAAAATGTGGTATACATACACAATGGAATACTATTCAGCCATAAGACAGAATGAAATCATGTCATCTGCAGCAACGTGGATGGAACTGAAGGTCATTATCTTACGTGAAATAAGCCAGACACAAAACGACAAATATCACATGTTCTCACTTATATGTGGGAGCTTAAAAATTGGATCACATAGAAGGAGAGAGGGGAAAGATAGAGAACAGAGACTGGAAAGGGTGAGTGGTGGGGGCGAGGATGAAGAGAAGTGGGTTAAAGTATATAAACACACAAGATAGAAGGAATAAATTTAATGTCTGATAGCAGAGTATGGTGACTGTACTTAACAAAACTGTATTGTACTTGGGTAATGGACATCCTAAATACCCTGACTGGATTACTATGCATTATATGCATGCAACAAAATTTCACATAAATTTTTACAAATAAAAAAATAACACCATAATCTGGTTTAAAGATGAGGTTCAGATATACCAAATTAACGCAATCAACATCACAAAGCTAAGTAAGAGTCAGGGCTTACCTGAACTCAATTTTTCTGGTTTTGTCTAAAGTACATGCTCTACTGTGTGTGTGAATGTGTGTATAAAATATAAATTATTATAATAAGCTAATTTTGTGTTTTATTAGTAAGTTAATTAAAATATTAATTAATTATTAAATACCTGTTTCCCTTTGTAGTATTGCTGTGAGGGTGAAACGAAATTAAGTACTTTGAAAGAATTTTTAAATGGTCTTGAAATATGAAGTGCCTTATTCCCTATTACTCTCTTATATTGATAATTATACCACTTGAATTACAATATCTAAATCTAATGATTTTATTGAGTAAGCAATTCTAAATCTTGAGTGCCCGATGATTGTCTCTATCAGTACTCAACAATGATTTTTAACTAACTGGTGAGCCAAAAAGGGGTTTGGTAGAAGTCCCTCAGATGTAAAATAGTTTATGCAAGTTCACCAACTAATGACATTCTAAAGTAAACTTCAGCTCATAAAATTTCGGTTCTATTAAAGAAATTATACTTACACCATACCTATAATACCTTCTTGCAAGCCATCCGAAGCCATCCATTTGAAAATCCTTCACTGGTCCGCTGGCCTGCAAACAGGTATTTTCCATTTGTTGTCAAAAAGAAGGATAGAGAAATTGTTCCTTTCCTATGTCCTGAGAAACAATTTCAGACTTTATGAAATGATCAACCGTCTCTAGACACAGACAAGAACAGTCTCTTCACTCTTCATCTCAGCCCAAATCCTCAGCCAATATTAAAATGCAACCTCATCATACTTGATCCTATTTCATTAATAAGTTTCACTCTCTTCTCGTTCCAGCCCTTTATCCTTCCAAAAAATGACTTTCCCTGTTTCAACTCTCGATACTAATTGTATTTTTCATTTTGTGTGTTATTCCTATTTCCTTTAGCTTGTCAGTAAGAAAATACTTCAAGACACACTGAATTAGAAAGCACAAACATTCTTCTGAGCTTCAACAGCAAGTACCACACAATGAAAACATAACTGTAATGGAAAGATTTTTGTTGCTGCTTTATTATTAAAAAGATAAACACCTCAGGAAGTAGACTGCAGGACTTGGTGCTATTTAAATAGAGCATAATTCCTTTAGTAGGACATTCAGCAAACTCTAGACAAAATATTTTCTCTATCTTATTTTTAACTTAATGTATTGCAATAATATCCTCACCTGACCCTTGCCCATACTTTTTACTGGCGTTTGGGGCGAGTATTTCTTATCTTACTTTTATTTGTATTACCAAAAGGTCCTTGAACATTGACTAAAGCATATGGTAAGAAGTGTCATGTAGGCTTCTGGTGTTCTATAAATTATAAATACTAATGAAATAATAATAATAATATGTGGCCCTCGGAACCAGGGTAACAAAGACTGTTCCAGGAAATCACTGACACAGTATTAAAGAAGTAGCAGAAAAAGAAATTGGGATTACAGAGATGAGAAGTGGCATTCCTTTCTGAGAAGAGTAACTCTGATCTAAAAGATCAACTAGAGAGGAGCTGCCTACTGAGCATTCAGTCTAGGAAGCTCCACCGCTCCCATAAAGGAATGCAAACACAGAAAAAGTAGCAAAAAACAAATAAACAAAAAAGTATTTGAGTATGCCTGTCGGGTTTCCTGGAAATGGAACTGGAGGCAGAGGATTAGGCATGCAATCTGTGAAGGAGGGAAGAAAGCAAAATAGGAGATAGAGAACTGAGAAAGAAAGCAGTGTCCTGTGAAGTCTAGCCTTGGCCTGATGCTTTCAGGATAGATGAGGCTCTAGAACGGCAGTCAGGAGGCTTTTTCTGGAAACAGCAGGATAGAGTGACTTACACCTACTCAACTCTACCATTATAGTATGAAAGCTACCACAGACAATAAAATAAATGAATCTGGCTTTGTTCAAATAAAAGTTTATTTAAAAAAATAGGCAGTAGGCCAGATTTGGCCAGGGACCATGATTTGCTGACTCCTTCTCAGAGTATAAATCACACCAGAGTGGCCCTCTTCCTCCAGCCCCAGAGACAGGAAATTTGGGCTTCTGTACTCTGTATCAGTCATCAGCTGTGGTGCCGGGGTGGGGGTGGTGCCTAAACTCCCAGCAATAGTTGTTCCCATCAGCCAGGACACTGTTTCTCAATCTTCACTGTGAGTCAATATCGCATGGAGGGCTTGTTTTAAACAGATTTCTGGGCCCAACCCTTGAGTGTCCATTTCAGTAGATCTGGATGGAGCCTGAGAATTTGCATTTCTAGCAAGTTTCCAGGTGATGCTAATGCTGCTTATTTGGGAGCCACTCTTCCAGGCCACTGAAGTTTAACCAACTGGCAGCACAGAAAGATGCAGACTTTAAAAATGTACCTCTGGGACAGGCGCAGCGGCTCACACCTGTAATCCCAGCACTTAGGAGGCCGAGACAGGAGGATCTCTTGAGTTCCCAGAGTTCAGAACCATCCTGGGCAACACAGAGACATCCTGGGCAACCTTGTCTCTACAAAAAAAAATTAAAAATTAACCAGGCATGGTGATGTATGCCTGTAGTCCTAACTACTTAGGAAGCTGAGCCGGGAGGATCACGTAAGCCTGGGAATTGGAGTTTGCAGTGAGCTGTTATCATGCCACTAACCTCCAGTTTGGGTGAAATATATATATGTATATTGGATAAGGAAATATTCTTATTCATAATACACTCTCTTTCTTGAGGAGACTGCTCATTCTTGAAGTGTCCTTGCCTAACCTTCTCGGATACAGTTACTTCTTAACACTCAGTTATGGCCTTCTGAATAGCTATACTTCTTTATATGTGTTTCCTACCAAGTGTTTATTGATGCATTATTTGGTATTCATTGGTATATTAATCTTTGTTAGGTTTTAATCTTCTTAAAAGCACAGACCATGATTTTTTCCTAATTTTATAACTGACACTACCAAGGGAAGAGAACTATGCACTCCATAGCTGCTTTGAATCAATATTTCCCTGAGGTAAATGAAACTGGTAGCATATAGAAAATAAGAGTTGCTTTATTTAGTTCTTCAAATAACTTCTATCTTGTTCTTTTCTTATTTCTTTTTTCACAGAATACACTCCTAGACAATAGACATTAAGAGCATAAACATTGAATCTCTCACTAAATTTGTCCTCATACATATTAGCCCCAGTATTGATGTGTTCCCGTGGGCACTCTAATCCTGGCTCATAGATTCATTGCAAGGAGACTAAAGCAGAAAGAAAAATTTTAAATTGTGCCTTATGACTCCTATAGTTTGAGGGCAAAAAAGATAGATCACTGTGTCCTGAACTGACTATCTAAATCTTGACTTTATCTTTCTTAATATCCTTGAAGGCAAATCAGAAAAATGTGGCTTATAGTTGTGACTAGTTAACTAACTAGACCAATTTCTACCGTGAAATTAAGTCTATTTAAAGGGTAATGATTGATGGAGTCATTTCAACCTCAAGAGTTCAGATACTAACACAAGCACATATGCACACACACACATACACACACACACAAAGTAGGCCAAGGAATTATGCCATCCGTATGCTGACCGAATTGGCCAGAGCTTGAAATTGGGAATGGATAGGGATAAATAAAATGAGGGGAATTATATTCTATAAATCAAAGCAATACAAGCTACAGTAGCAAGGGAAAGCCAAAATATTTTAGAAAGAACTGTCAGTCAAAAACAAAAACAAAACAAAGAAAGTAATAACATCAAGAACAGAGGGCCAGAGCTAGATCACAAGCCACATATGAAGTCAAAATTCAGATTAAATACTGAAACAATTAGGACATAAGAAATCATTTAAAAAGGAAAGATAAATATAAGTGATAACCAAAAAGAAAGAGGATAAACATAAGTGATGTATGTAGCTTTCCTTTAGTGCTGAAAAGGCATGGAGACATAAATTATAAATGAAGGCAAAAGCATTATTTTATAAGGTTAAACAATGGCATACATACCTTGCAATCCAGCAACATCTCCTAGACATATAAGCTAGAGAAACTTACCAAGGCACACCAACAGATATAAATTAGTGTTCAAAGCAATGTTGTTCATAAAAATAAATAGCTAGTGACAACTCAAATGCCTATTTATAGGAGAATGGATAAATTGTAGTATATGCACATAATAGAATATTATACATCAGGGGAAATAAATGAACTACAGCTACATGTAACAGCATGAATGAATCTTGAAAATATAGTGCTGAGGGAAGAAGTCAGTCACATAAATCCTGCTTCCACTTAAACTCTGGAAATCTGTAAGAGAATGTTGCTCTCATCCTAATAATAACATCAAAAGCTTGATGATATATAAAATTCTAATTTTTCTTGAACCCATCAGGGAGCTGAGTTCATAAGACAATCAAGAGAAATGAATTCGAAAAAGAGATAAGCCCCTCCAAGCAGAGACAAGACATAAAGATTGGTTTATTCTTGCCAAAGCACAAGAGAAATAGGGAGGTCACTCTAGAAGAAGGTAAGAAAAAATAAGCTAAAATTTTAACTAATTCCTAAAGGCCAAATGTAGGCTAGAATATACATTTAGAATAACTAGGAGCCCCAGACACAGGGTAGGTCATACTCATACACAAGCTTTCCTTCATGTGCCTCCAACAGGTGCTCTCAAGAAAGATGAGCAATCGGACCGAAGACCAGAGAGATCTCCCTTTAGCGCTGCAGGTATGCAGAAGGTAAACAGCTGCACGGATTCAGGCACAAAACACCACCCACTTGCAAGACTCATCTCTCATGGAAAGCAAAGGCTTTAAGCCACTTGGGGAGGGGCAGCAAATCCTCTAGCCCCCAGGGCCACTGTGGAAGGAACAGAAGCAAAATCTATCTGCCTCTGGAGGAAGGATATGACCCTCTCCTTCCTGCCATCAGAACCTTCTTGAGGAAGAGTAGAAACAAAATTGTCTTTCCCAAGGGAAGGAAAAGAAAATATTCACATCCTGCACCAATACAAAACAGAGGTCTTCTACTCTAGGGGAGGGTCAGGAAACCCTTCTGCCCAATACCTGCCACAGACACAAGGCAGTTTGGCCGCCACGAGTGGAATTGGCAGGAACACTGAGAATTTCCTCTCCCCAAGACCAAGGCTTATAGGTCCTGGCTCAGGATGAGGCCAGCCCAGGGGAACTAAAATGTCCCTTGATTCCACAACAAACCTAGAAGTAAGTAACAAGCAATAGAAATCTACCTTTGGGGAAGGGGAACTAGTGCATAGAGAGAACCTTGTGACATCAGCCTACAGGAACTCCTGAAAGCTGAGGGTGGAGCAAAAGCACAGACAAAAACACCCCCGTACTCCAGGCCCCACAGTAAGATCGGGATAACCACTGTTCACTGCTAGAGGAACTTACAGCCTCTGGTACACTGAGAGTAACTACAGCAACAACAAAACCAAAACCCAGGTGAATTTACTAGATTGACAATCCCACACACTAACAAAAGAGGCAGGCTCATTTCCAGGTACGAATGCTATTTACTTCCGTCTCTACTGTCCTTCTACAAATGGTATCCCACATTCAATCAAGAATTGTGAGACCGAGAAAGGGGCGAGAAAAAAGAACCATTGTCAAGAGATAAAGCAATAGACAGAACAAGACTCAGAGATAATTCAGATGTTAGAACTATTAGACAGAGACTTTAGAGTAACTATGATTGCTATGCTAAACGATCTAATGAAAGAGGTTGACAACATACATAAACAGATGGGAAATTTCAGCAAAGAGATGAAAACTGTAAAAACATGAAATACCAAAGTTAGAAATAAAAACTTGATATCAGAGATAAATAATTGTTTCAACAGGCTTAACAGTAGAGTGCTCATGGATGAGGAAAGAATCAGCGAACTTGTGGATAGGTCAGCAGAAATTAACCGATCTTAAAGATAAAGAGAAAAATGAGTGAGATAGAGAGGGGAAAATGAAACAGAATAGAGCATCTAAGACCTGTGGTACATTATCAAACAGTCTAACACACAAGCAATTACGGTTCCAAAACAGGAAGGGCAGACTTCTTTTCAGAAATTTTGTGAGCTGGAAGACAATAGAGCATCATTGTTAAAATGCTGAAAGAAAAAAATTCCCAGTGCAGAATTCTATGCTCAGCAAAATTATCCATCAAAAAGGAAGGTAAAGACGTTTTCAAATAAACAAAAGCTGAGACAATTTGTAGCCAGTAGACCTGGACGGCAATAAATGCTAAATAAATTTCTTTGAGCAGAAAGAGGATGATACCAGATGAAAATTTGGATCCGGATGAAGAAATGGAGAAGACAGAAATATAAAAATGATAGTAAATAAAAATTCTTTTTTATTTTTAATAAATTTAAAAGGAAATTGACTGTCAAAAGCACAAATAATAAAAATGTATTGACATGAGAAATGAAATGTATGGCAACAATAGTATACAGGGTGAAAGGAAAGAAATAGAAGTATCCTGTTATAAGGTTCAAACAGTACATATGAAGTGGTACAATATAATGTGAAAGTATACAAGGATGAGTTAAAGACATACATTGTAAATCTTAGAGCAAGTGCCAAATAAATTAAAAGATTTACCTAAAAGGCTAAGTAGGGATGAAATAGAATGATAAAAAATGTTTGATTAATCCAAAAGTAGTCAGGAAAAGCAGAAAAAGGAACAAAGAATAGCTCATACAAATAGGAAATAAAATAGTATATTTAAATTGAACCATATAAATAAAACATTAAATATAAATTGAATGCTCTAGTTTTAAAAATGATAGTTTACAAAACTTAACTATAGTATAAAAGCATTTTATAAACCTCAAAAGTGAGCAAAAACAATATCTTGGATATATGTGTGTATAACTATTTAAAATATGAATCATAAAACTCACAGCAGAAATTACTTCTGGGAAAGAGATAGGAAGTGTAGGATTTAAAGGCAGCATAGCAGTTTCAGTGAATTGATGTCACTGTGGTTCTTTTTTTTTTTTTTTTATTTCAGCATATTATGGGGGTACAGATGTTTAGGTTACGTGTGCTGTCCTTGCCCCCCTTCCCCCCTAAGTCCGAGTTTCAAATATGTCCATCCTTCGGGTGGTGCGTATCGCACTTTTTGTGTATACATGTACCCGTCTCCTTCTCCCTCCTCTCTTCCCCTCCCCCCTGCCCAACATCCAATAGATGCTATTCTTATATGTACACTTACGTGTTGATCAATTAATACCAATTTGATGGTGAGTAATGTGGTGCTTGTCTTTCCATTCTTGGGATACTATACTTAGTAGAATGTGTTCCAGATTGAGTGTATATTGCATTACTATGCTTTGATACTAATATATATATTTCTTAGATATCTTCTCATATGTATTAAATAAAATACTTTCAAAAAAAGATTGCATAAACAACTAAATGAAGACAAGGACCCCAAAGTAAGATAGACCAATTTTCAAAAAGCAAAGGGATAAGGGGTTTCTACAGAGATTTCATAAAATTTTGGTTCAACAAAAATTTCTTAAGCATATATTCCATATGCAAGATGATGGGGTATACAATAGACATAAAATTATGAGTAAGACACCTTTCCTAACTCTTTGAATAGCTGACAACCTAGTAGATGAATCCAAGGTCAAATTTCTCTCTGAAAACAGTATGTTGTTTGTATTTTTTTAAAAAATAACTCAATGGTCGGGGGCACAAAGAGGGAATTGGTGGAGATACAGATGAAACAAGATGGGCCATGTTTTTTGTTTGTTTTTTTTTTTTTGAAACAGAGTCTCACTCTGTTGCCTGGACTAGAGTGCCATGGCTTCAGCCTAGCTCACAGCAACCTCAAACTCCTGGGTTCAAGCAATCCTACTGCGTCAGCCTCCCAAGTAGCTGGGACTACAGGCATGCATCACCATGCCCGGCTAATTCTCTCTCTTTCTCTCTCTCTCTCTCTATATATATATATATATTTATATACATATATACATACATATATTTTAGTTGTCCAGATAATTTCTTTCTATTTTTAGTAGAGATGGGGTCTCGCTCTTGTTCAGGCTGATCTTGAACTCCTGACCTTGAGTGATCCACCAGCTTCGGCCTTCCAGAGTGCTAGGATTACAGGTGTGAGCCACCGTGCCTGGCCGGGCCATGTTTTGATAACTTTTGAAGTTGTGTGATAGGTACAAAGTGTTTATTATGGTATTTTTCCACATCCATATGTTTTAAATATCTCATAATAAGAAGTAGGTTTATTTTGGGTTTTTTTGTTTTGGTTTTTTGGTTTTTACAAAAACTATCTGGTTCAGTACTTTTAAATGAAAAATAGGATGAGGAAATTAGTGAACTTTTTGATCAACAATGAAACAGCTAGATGATAGTTTCACGATTCAAAGTTCTTGACAAGGTAGAACAATGGGTGAAATAAAAAAAAAGACAAATACAATAGAGATGCAAGAAAAGGAAATAAAAGGCATGCAAATTGAAAAGGAAGACAAAAAACTGTCTCCATGTGTAAATGACATTATTGTCTATGTAGAAAATTTCGAAGAATCTACCCAGAAAAGCTATTAAAACTACTTAGAGTGCACCAAAGTTTAAGAACACAAGGTCACTATATAAAATTTAATCATAGTTCTATATATTAGCAGTGAATAATCATAAATTTAAATTTTTTGAAGTATCATTTTTCATAGCACCAAAACAATGGAATATTTATATAAAATCTTACAAAATAAGTACAAGATTTGTATGCTAAAAACTATAAAATATTGACAAAAAAAATCAAAGACCGGCCGGGTGCGGTGGCTCATGCCTGTAATCCTAGCTCTCTGGGAGGCCGAAGCGGGCGGATTGTTTGAGCTCAGGAGTTCGAAACCAGCCTGAGCAAGAGCGAGACCCCGTCTCTACTAAAAATAGAAAGAAATTAATTGGACAACTAAAAATATATAGAAAAAACTAGCCGGACATGGTGGTGCATGCCTGTAGTCCCAGCTACTCGGAAGGCTGAGGCAGGAGGATGGCTTGAGCCCAGGAGTTTGAGGTTGCTGTGAGCTGGGATGACGCCATGGCACTCTAGCCCGGGCAACACAGTGAGACTCTGTCAAAAAAAAAAAAAAAAAAAAAAAAAAATTAGATTAGCCTCTTTAAAATTATAAGATTACTATTCCACTTCATATGAAAGTGACCAAGCAGATGATCCTTATTCACATAAAATATAAGTAGTAAATATCTGGGAATCACAATTAATTTTATACTGGATGATCTATCCTTTTCTTGTTTATGTGATGTTTTTCTCCTTCTTATACACTCATGCATTGTATTGCTATATTGAATTTTATGCTATTTTCTAGTCAATGAACAAAGTGAGAGCCCCTTTAGAATTAATTTATTTGTAATCCTTTAATTTTTTCCATGAACAGGAAGAAATCGTTGGTAACTCCATTAGAAAACTATTGAATATATAGTCCAGTAATGCTGGTGTCAGCCTAGAGATATACTTAAATGTGGATTTTGTTCTTGGAAATCCTTTTGTTTTAAAATGAATAGAGTTTGACTTCTGGAATATACAGAGCCTTGGAAAATAGAAGATGAGCTAAGAAGATATTTTAAGGACAGTATTAGTTTTACATTTATTCTTTCTTATTTTCACTTTGATTTTTATTGAGAACATATTAAATATCCCTTTCATATATAAATGTAATATGAAAAACTAATTTATTGTTTAAAGTTTAAACTGCCTATGAAACAGTTACTGAATTTTAAATTGGGGAGCACTTTAATAAACAAATTTAAACATCTAATTATGAAAACTATAGAAATGACCCAGTTAATTTTCTATTTTTATTTTATTCTTTTATTAATCTATTGATCTTTATTTTGTCTTATATGTGAAAATAAGAACAAAATGTGAGCTTAGAGAGAAATTATTTATTTTATTGAGGACATATCTTAAAAGTCAAGAAGTGAAGCTGCTTGGTAATGCTATAAATTTAAAACTGTCCTACAGCAAGACAGTACGATGCAAATATGACTTAATAAGATCACAAACTGAATTTCAGTGAAACAACCAAGATTTACATTAAATTAGGAATTTTAAAACCGATTTAGTTTGTTTTACTGAGCATTTGCTTAATAACATTTTGCCTTCTTGCAATCTTTTTAAAGACAATAATTCGTCTGTGAAATGCAGGCACATCTTCAGTAGAAAAATTGAAAGCAACAGCTCACTTTCTGAAACCACACATAGAGCGATATAAAGAAATATTTCAGCTCTACAAAATTTAATAAATCATCCCATTTCCTAATTTGATCATATTAGATGCTGATGTGGAAGAAGCATTTCAAATACCATCTTCTCATTAATATACATCAGTCTGGGGAATAGAATGGAATACTTATGCAGAGATGTCACAGTTACTGTTTTTTAGTTTACTAAGTGGAACAGGTTGATGTGATACTGGGTGCTATTTGTCAATGTCTTGTTAAAATGGTTTGGGTCGAGTTATGGAGTCCAGAAAGACGGCGGCTGATAAATCAAAAGTGGATTGAGTGGACAGGAGGCAATGATTGATACCGTGACAGGATATGAAGAAAGGAACCTTGATACAAGCATGCATTATATTGAATATGAGAAAGAAAATGGCCCTGGAGTATGGATATTATTCAAGGAAATGAGAATAATATCAGCCTGAAAATATTGCTGGGTGAAATTAGGATAGTTCTTATTAGAGCATAATACCTTGCTAGAATGGTAGGGATAAAATTATGTAAAAATTTATGTGAAAAGAATATTTAACCTATGATTGAAGACTCTTTAAAGATTATTTATTGTTTACAGTAGTTTTAGCTTCATTATCCCCAAGCTAATTATTATACCATGTGTTTATAAACATCTTAACTCCCAGTAAAAATAAAACATTTTTTCTTTCAGATTATCTTAAAAAATATCTACCTTCACATCTTGATTTTATAGAATTACAGTATTTAGAGACCAAACTTATATATGTAAACAGTGTTTTATTATAGGTGATTTTGACTTATAAAATTACATTACTAACTTTAAGTGAAAATCTGTATTGCATAGTTTCACTATCTTTTAGATTAGTCATTTTGAATGGCAGATGAAAGATTCCTGACAGATGAGCCATTTCACAAAGATCAAGGCTGTATATACTGAATATTCTTTTGCTGAATTATCAGTGAAATGTTAGTTGATGTCAGGGAGTTCTTGGTGGGAATCTTTTGATTAGTCTGACTTTTGTCCTTGACGGTGTATAACTAGGAAGAACTTTCTTTTGCTCTTTCACTGGAAGAGTTCTATATCCAACACTGGCAGAAAAAGAGGTTCTTTGGAAAGGTATTCAATTAACTGTTAATTATGTAGTCTATGAAAGGCAAAGAGATGTGGAGTTGCCACATAATTGTAACTATAATATCTGGTTTTTATGTATAGTGTCTTTTCTTTTTCTTACGTACTTATACTTTATGGCATACTTTCTGTTAAGTGTGTAATAGTAAACATTTGAAATGAGACACTGTGAAATGTTTACTCAGGTGACTTGAATCAGTAGTGATAATTCATTGACAATTTTTTTCTAGCTTTTTATGTTATAAAGATTCAGGTAAGTGTGAGTGTAGTATTCCTGGATGCCTTAAAACTGATTTAATTACATAGAAGTTATTATTTTTGGTTTATCACCTCAATATTTGGTAAACTAACATCACTGTACCAACTAAATAACAATATTGGAACTTAGTAGACGTTCTTAACTGTGCTGTTTACTGCCACAGATTGTTTTATGAATCCAAAATGTGATTTGAATGTTTAAATAGAAAAAATAGTCATTTCCAAAGGAGTTTCCCTTCTAATTCATTCTTCACATGATAGCCAAAAGCAAATCTGATAGTGCCTCCCTTATTTCAGTAGTTTAGAATAAATCCAAAATGTTGATGAGGCCTGAACTTCCTCTGTGGTCTGACTCCTACTTGCCTTTTCAATCACATCTTTATAATCCTAGTCATACCTAGTTTTTCAACAGTTCTTTTTTCTGTCTCAGGACCCTTGAAGATGTGGTTGCCTCTGTTCAAAATGTACTTTTCTCCTACTCATTATCTCTAATTTATTAATATCTTTTAGGTCTTTACTTAAAGGCATTTCTTTGGAAGGCCTTCTCATTCATCCAGACCTGGATACATTCTTCAGCCATTCATAGCATTCATAGATCATAACACAAGATTTTATCAAGCATATTAGCCTACTTACTGTTACAAAAACATGGATATATGCACTCAGTCTTATTAATTTTCAACATACAGCTTGAGCTTTAAACTTGGTAATAATCACTCCTTACTTGATCTCATTTCTATCAAGTAGAAACTCATTTGAAATTTATAGGAGGTGACATTAAAGACATATTAGAAATAGCATGGAAAGAGCTCTGGATCAGCCTTTCCGAGGCTCAGTGTCCTCATCTATGAAGTGAGTATTGGACTCATTCTAGTTCTAATTTGTTTCTAAATTACATGAAAATAAGTTTCATGATGTATAGTTATTTAAACAAAAAATTATTTTTTAATCATTTTTCAGTTTTGTTTTTTTTAAACTAATGGATGTACCTGCTATTTTGCCATGTAACCATGCCCTAAAAAGAATGATAATTAAACCTATTTAAATGAACTGAACAGTACATTATTGCCTAGTTGGTCGGCTTCTACTTGCTTCCCTACCGAGTTCTAGTTTCGTTTGTACTGAGCCAAATGGTTTCTTTCTCTTTTGTGCATTTACATTGGAAATATTCTTCTGTGAGTTTTTGTTTATCTCATTTATAACTTTCAGAGGTGGCTACGAGGTCCTGGAGAGATATGGATGTAGAATTTTTAGGGCTAGAAGGTTATTTTAGATATTTCGTTTAGATGAGGAAGATGAGACTAGAGAAGATGATCCCAAGGTAACCAAGTAGTGGTAGCAGAAATGGTTCTCTGTGTGGTGATTTTATGGCTTTTCTTTTTGCAAGGTTTTTTTTTTCTTCCCCCTTCTTGTTTTTCAATGGGTGATCATGCAGGATCCACAGAAGACAAAAAAAAATTCTGGAGGAGCAAAACTGGGCAACATTTTTCTTGGACAGATAATGTGTAAGTGAGCTGTCTGCTTGAGGATGATGAGTGTAAAATGAGTCTCACATATGAGTACACGGGATTATCAATTCAAGTTTTAAAAATCTGCTCTATTCGTGTAAGGACAGTTAAATGTGTGTTTCTATGTTCTTTTATTGGGTAAATAAAATTGACCAAATTTTTATAAATAAAATTTATTAATATATATAAAATTTGTCCAAAATAAAGAAGCCCAGACCATGGGTCTAACTCTGGATACAGTTAGCTTTTATTCAGGTCACTATTTTTATTAATATTTCCTTGACTGGAACTGGCAACAATTTTACATTGACATTCAAAACAGATGGACTTTTAATTATTAATTTTATGAAATTAATGAGCTCATTTAAAAAACTGGGTACTGTTCTTTTACCCCACCTTCTACTTCTTTGTCAAGTTACTTTAATTGGAATTTTTATATAACATGTGGTCCAAATTTGGTAAAAGTGAACCATTAAGTATTATTTATGAAGTCACCAAATTTTTGAATAAAAGATACAGTGATTCATATTGAACAAAAGATTTTATGTAGGTCTATAGTATTAGACTGATTAAATAAATGAACACTATTTTTTTTTTTTTTTGCTACTTTACTTTCAAATGATGCCATTGCGCTTTTCAGGTATTTTAAATCAGTTTTAAGACTTTAAAGTCAAAATTTGTTGTTTAGGTTCAAAAATTAACTAGTTGGCCATACCTTCAAAAATTAGTAGATTCAGAATATCCAAATTCTTATAAATAGTTGGCAGAACATCTATATTCTCTAATGACAAAGTAGATGACTTTTTCATAGACATTTTTTCTTAGCTTTTTAAAATTGCAATGTCATTCTAGTTCCTCAATTCTTCTTCTTCTTTTTTTTTTAACAGTACTTTAAGTTGCTGTTTTTTAGTTTGTCAATTCTTGACTCTTACTGGAGCACTTTGCTGCCCAACTGCATTCAGGGCCCAGATTTCTATGTAGGAGGGCAACTGACTTATGGGGTCCCCTAGCTGGGAACTCCTGAGTTGGCTGAATGGACCCTTTATTGCTTAGCTAAGTTAGGGCTACTTTTCTGGTTTTCAGCCAAGTTTCACTGTTGTGCAGAGTGGGGACATGACCCTAAACTAGCTGAGTACATGATCTGTCCATTGATTTTCCATAGCTCCTCTTCACTGGTACAGATAACCAGAAATTGACTGTACTTCTTTGCGCAATATTTAGCACAGTATCAAGTTAGAGACATTTAATGTGTGCTTTTGATTGAGATGATTTTGTTTTGGCAGTACTAAATTTCTTGCCATCTATTTCTTGTGTCTTATTTATAGTGGAATGACAGTGGAAGATCAAGAGGACTCTATGTAAGGAATGCTTTGTTTCCTGGGCAGAGCCCAGGTCAGAGTTTACTAAGGTAGCTTGTCATAGACACTGCTATTGGAGATTACTAACTGCTAAGGGGTTTTATTGGGTGGCTCCTTGAATGTGGCAGATGCTTGAATCTAGTCCCTGCTCTAGATGAGCTTATTGTCATAAGATTTCCATTTTATTTTTCATCTGTGTCTTTGTCTTCTTACTCTTTTGCATCATTGTGGTATGAACAACTATAAAAAGTAATGTTTCCTATATCCCATTATGTATTCATGTTGATAAGGATAATTTATTGAGAATGAAATTAGTTATTTCCCCCCACTTATTCCTATGAAATTGCAGAATTGTAGAATCTTGCCAAAATATTGATAATGATTCCTTAAAATATTTAAATAATTTCAAAGAAGGCAACTATTCTGTGTTTTTATAATGGTGTTGATTATAAGTAAAGGATTCCTTAATTATTCCCTTTTCCTTTTTTTTTGGTTTCTTCTGTATTTCATTCATTGGTGAGAAGGATTTAGAGCAGTGGTCCTCAACCTTTTTGGCACCAGGGATCAGTTTCGCTGAAGACAATTTTTCCATGGATGGGTGGGTGGGCGGGCAGGGAGATGATTTCAGGATGGTTCAAGTGCATTACATTTATTGTGCACATTATTTCTATTATTATTACCTTGTCATTTGCCACTCACTGATAGGGTTTTTTGTTTTGTTTTGTTTTGTTTGTTTACTGGTAGAGTTTTGATATGAGTCTGCAAGCAATTGATTTATTATGATCTCTGGGGAGTCAAACCTCTCTGCTAATGATAATCTGTATTTGCAGCCACTCCCCAGCACTAGCATCACCGCTTCAGCTCTACCTCAGATCATCAGGCATTAGATTCTCATAAGGAGTGTGCAAGCTAGATCCCTCACATTTGCATTTTACAGTAGGGTTTGAGTTCCTATGCAAATCTAATGCCCCTGCTGATCTGACAGGAGGCAGAGCTCAGGCAATGATGTGAGTGATGGGGAGTGGGTGTAAATACAGATGAAGCCTCACTTGCTTTCCCACCACTCATCTCCTGTTGTGTGGCCAAGTTCCTCACAGGCCATGGAGCAGTATCAGTCTGTGACCCAGGGATTGGGGACCACAGATCTTGAGCATGTATTTATAAACCTGTTTCTTAAAAGATCATCATATTTGTTCTGTTTCATAAAAACATTGCTTAATATTTGGTGACATTTTGTTATAGTACTTACTATCTACATTTTTTTTGAGAATGAATATTTTATTTTTGTTAACATGTTTATTTTGTGGGTGCTGTAAGCCTATAGCTTCAACAGGAAGTGCAAATAATACCATCTGAAATTGCATATTAAATCGAATGTTCCTAATAGTGGTGAACTTCAGTGATATTTTTTTTGTGTGTGTTTTTTTAGCACTTAGAGTAAACATTGAATTCACAGAGATTAGATATGAAATTAATAGGTAAAGATGCTTTTTACCAAATCCAATCAGTCTTCATTTTTAAAGTTAAACATGGAAGGACATTTTACACTCTAATTTTCTTCCCTAGATTTATGTTGAAATATATAGTAAATTTTTTCTTCATAGGATTATTGTGACAAAAAGTCAAGAAAGTACTTATTGGCATTATCATTCTATAAATTATTTTCTTTTATTTTCTCCTCCAAACTAGAGTCTTTGGAGTTTTCATTGGTTGTTATTCTGTTATTTGTGAAATAATCTATGTTCACTCTCTGTCACTACCTCTTGTCTTTGAATCTATACATTTTGTGCCAGTTACCTTTCAGCATTATTTTCTAGATGAAAATTGCTAAGTTTTATAATATTAAATAAATTCACCTTCATATTAAAGGCCCTCATTCCCTACCTTTGTAATAATTTTATTTCACTTCCCTGTATTGTCTGGCTCTTGTCAAGAGATGGTTTTGTATTAATACAAAATAGACTTAGGTGGTATTTTCTTTTCTGTTTCCAAAATGGGTTCTGTTAATGACTATTATGATTATAGCCTTTCTGACTATAACAGCACATTGGGCATGGTACTTTTCAGGAACAAATATATAATGACTACCAGATCTCTTTTATTTTATGAGTAAAGTAATCCTTTTTTATTTATCAGTTTGCCTTATTTGTAATTCAGATCTAATCTAGATTTACTTTTGTACTGTATATTTTTCAGAGTCTCTGCTGGACACCTGGGTCACTCATTTCCACTTTTGTTCTTCTGTCAGTTTCTTCTTAGGTGATGGGTCACATACATACTAAGTGTCATGAAAGTATATTATATTTTGTCATTGTACTATGGGTACTACCATGTAGTATTTGTAGCCCTTATGATACTGGGCAAGAAGAGACTAAAATGACATAATGTTCTTGCTATCAGAGCCATTACTGCCAGCGTGGATGTCTAGTAGTGTTATTAATAAATAGAAAGCCTAAGGAGGAAGGGATTCTTCCTGAAAGAGGAGATTTAAAATGACTCTCCTATCATTAAGCTTGAGGAATACTAAGGAAGCAAAGCTTTCAGATTAAGGACCAGAAAGCTGTAGCATCATGAACATTTGTATTAATTTGTAAAACTGGTAACTAGAATTTTGCCTCAAATGTTTTTTAAAAAGCAAAGCTTTTTGTAGAAATTAATAAGTATAGCTTCGGTTTTTTTTTTTTTTTTGAGACAGTCTTGCCCTGTCACCTGGGCTAGAGTGTGGTGGTGTCAATGTAGCTCACTTCAACCTCAGATTCCTGGACTCAGATGATTCTCCTGCTTCAGCTTTCCAAGTGACTAGGATGCATGCTGCCACACCTGGCTAATTTTTCTTTTTTTTTGTAGAGATGGTGTGGAACTCCTGGCCTCAAGCAATCCTTCTGCCTTGGCCTTCCTAAATGCTAGGATTACAGATGTGAGCCACTGGGCCTGGCCAGCCTTACTATTTTTTAAGAAAAAATTATAGAGAATAGTATGATCTGAAAGAGTACTAGATTAAATATCTCAAATCAAGCATTTTTATTTTCTAGGAGGTATTATGGTATAAGTCCTTTTAATGCTGCTTCAATCATATATATGTCAAAGTTAAATAGTTGGAATATTATTTATTATTTTTCTTTTAAATTAAAAATATTTTAGAATTCACTTTTTACTCAGTTGTTTAAATTCTTAGAAATCAAAGATTGTACATGACTAGGTTCATGTCTATAAATTAGTAATTTGTCAAGAGTTATTTTTGACGATAGTGATTAGGTGTTATGTTACTGTCATACTGTTCTCCTGATTTTTTAGCAGTAATGATCTCTGAAATTCTTAAAGGAAATGGAAAAACCTCTTCTTGAATTATGGGTAACAAAAAAGGAAGGAAGTTGATAGAAAAGGCTTCCATGATATCTTCAAGCAATATCCACCTAAGAGGATATTACCAAGCTCTAATTGACTACTTTGGGAAGTGAAACTTCACATGGCAAAGCCAAAGTCTCTTAAGTTATAATGAATGGTACGTGTGTGCTACTTTGCTGGCTTTTGTTATTATTAGCTTTGGAAAAAGCTAAAAATATGATTCTGTGAATTTGTGTAATTTCCACCCCTCCCCCCTCGTTTTTTTAACCTCCAGGTGCCTTATAAGTCTGATGTTACACTTCGTATAACCTATATCAGAGGTCTCTAACCTTTTTGGCAACAGGGAATAGTTTCATATAAGACTATTTTTCCATGGACCAGGGATGGAGGTGGTGGGATGGTTTTGGAATGATTCAAGCACATTACATTTATTGTGCAGTCAAACCTCTCTGCTAATGATAATCTGTATTTGCAGCTGCTCCCCAGCACTAACATTGCTGCCTCAGACCTCAGATCATCAGGCATTAGATTCTCATAAGGAGTGAGCAACCTGGATCCCTTGCATGTGCAGTTTACAGTAGGGTTGGAGCTCCTATAAGAATCTAGTGCCACCACTGATCTGACAGGAAATGGAGCTTTTGGGGAGCAGCTGTAAATACAGATGAAGTTTCCACTGGCTCCCCTGCCACTTACCTCTTGGTGTGCAGCTAGGTTAGTTATTAACAGGCCTCGAACATATACCAACATACTGGTCTGAAGCCTGGGATTGGGGACTGTAGCTCTACATTGTTTCCTGACGTTCTTTTTAAAAGTACTTTTTAGTGTTTCCCTTGGTGGTAATTTTTAAAGTTCATCAAAAAATATTAAATACATGGATTTTTATTTTTAAATTTTAAGAGGTTGTAGATAGAATAAAAAAGTCTTAATTTTTTTTCAGAAATAGAAATATTTCTAGTTAAGTCAATTGACTTTTTTATTAAGAAAATCTCAAACATACTCGAATAGAAGAATAATATAATACATATCCATGACCTAGATTCCACAATTACCAAGATTTTTGCCATGGCTGCTGTTGCTGGTAGTTGTGGTTGTGATTGTGGTGGTGGTCCTGTTGCTGCCTCCCCTGGTCCTTCTTTTTCCTTTTCTTCCTTCTTCTTTTCTGCTATTTTTTTTTTTTTTGTGGAAGTACTTCAAAACAAAATTGGGCACTATTTTATTTCACCCACACATGCTTCACTTTGCATCCCTAAAAAAATATGAAAATTTTCTTATTTGACACAATGCCATTATTAAATCAATATTTCGATGCTGATTTTGTAGACGTCTACTCGTATTCTTGCACATACCCATCCCACATTTATGCCATTGTCATACTTTGGGAACTCTGTATTCCATATCTTTATTTATTTTAAAAACTTTTTATACTATCTATCTTTCAAAAATTTATTGTAGTTATTTTTGATAGGTTTCTCTTTTAGTCTTTCTACTCAAGATATAAGTAATTTATGCACCATAGTTACAGCACTAGAGTGTTGTGTGTTTGTGTACTTACTGTACTAGCGAGTTGTATACCTTCAGATGATTTCTTATTGCTCATTAACATCCTTTACTTTCAGATTGAAGAACTCCTTTTAGCATTTCTTATAGGACAGGTTTGGTGTTGATGAAATAGCTCAGTTTTTGTTTGCCTAGGAAAGTCTTTATTCTTGTTTGAAGGATATTTTTGCAGGATATAATATTCTAGGGTTAAGGTTCTTTTCCTTCAGCACTTTAAATACGTTACGCCAGTCTCTCCTGGCCTGTAAAGTTTCCACTGAGAAATTGGTTGCCAGACATATTGGAGCTCCTTTATATGTTATTTTTTCCTTTTTTCTTGCTTCCCTTAAGCCATTTTCTTTATCTGTGACCTTTGGGAGCTTGATTATTAAATGCCTTGAGGTAATCTTGTTTGGGTTAAATCTGCTTTGTGTTCTGTAACTTGTTGTACCTGAATGTTGAAATCTTTCTCTAGGTTTAGAAAGTTCTCTGTTAGTATTTCTTTGAGTAAACTTTCTACTCTAAAGTCTCTCTGTACCTCTTCTTTAAGGCCAGTAACTCTTAATTTGCCCTTTTGAGGCTGTTTTCCAGATTTTAGAGGTATGCTTCATTCTTTTTCTTCTCTTCTGAGTGTGTATTTTGAAACAGCCTGTTTTCAAGCTCACTAATTCTTTCTTCTGCTAGGTTAATTCTGCTGTTGAGAGATTCTGATGTATTTCTCAGTTTGTCAATTGAATTCTTCAGTTTCAGAATTTCTGCTTGTTTTTTTAAAAAAATTATTTCAATTTCTTTGTTAAATTTCTCTGATAGGCTTCTTAATTCCTTCTCTGTATTGTCTTGAAGTTCGCTGAGCTTCTTCAGGACAGCTGTTTTGAATTCTTTGTCTGAAAGTTCACATATCTCTATCACTGCAGGATTGGTGACTGGTACCTTATTTAATTCATTTGGTAAGATCATGTTTTCCTGAATGTTCCTGATGCTTGTGGCTGTTCAAAAGTGTCTGGGCATCGAAGAATTAGATATTTATTCCAATCTTTGCTGTCTGGGCTTGTATGAACCTGTCCTTCTTGAGAGGCTTTCCACATATTTAAAGGGAATTGAGTGTTGTGATCTCAGTCATTGGTCATTGTAGCTGTATCAGCACTGGGGGGTGCTCAAATCCCAGTAATGCTGTGACTCTTGCAGACTCCTGGTGGTACAGCCTTGGTTGACTTGGGTAAGGTATGGGAGAATTCCCTGGATTACTAGGCAACGTCTCTTACTCTCTTCTCTCACTGTCTTTATTGGGCTGCTGAAGTTGGGGGAGGAGTGATGATGAGCACTTCCTTGTGGCCACCAGTGCCAGGTCTCACCTGAAGCCAGCCCAGTCTCACCCAAAGCCTGTGGTGACTGTTGTCTGGCTACCGGCTACCTCTCTTGTTTATTCAAAGCCCAAGGTCTCTTTAGTCAGCAAGTGGTGAATCCTGCTAGGTCTGGATCCTTCACTTCAGGGCAGCATGTTTCCTCCTGGCCCAGGGCGGGTCCAGAAATGTCATCCAGGAACTAAGCCTGGAGTCAGGGGCTTCAAGGGTCTGCTTGGTAGTTTATTTTACTATGGTTGAGCTGATACCCAAGTTGTATAAAAAACTCCTCTGAACTCTTCCCTTTCCTTTCTCCAAGTGGAAGAAGACTGTCCCTGAGCTGCACCTTCTGGTGTTGAGGGAGGGGTGGCACAGGCACTGGCTTGGCCACCACCACTGGTGTCTTAATGGGTCATGTACACCCCAAGTGCACTGACTCTGTGCCAGCACAGCCACAGGAATTGCCCAAGGACTACAGCCTTTGTGGCCCAACTGCCTTACACATTTAGTCCAGGCCCCAGGCTACTTTTTTTCAGCTGGTATTGGGACTAGCCAGAACTCAAGTTTCAGGGGACAGGATTTCCTTCTGGCCAGGCTGGTCTAAATGCTCTCTCTATTGGCACCAACAGAATTCTGCCCTGTGCTGTGTTCCCCTGTATCAGGGCAGCCCTGGGTTTCAATGCAAAGTCCCACAATCACTTCATTCTCCCTCCACCAAGCACACAGACTCTATCTTCACACAGAATGCTGGCCCGGCACTGCTGCAGGATTTGGGAGGGATGGCATAGGCAATGCAAGATTGTCTTTTCTGCTCTCTTCATTGCCTCTTTCCTTGATGTGATGTTAAATCTAGGTGGTATGATCACTGACCTGATTTTTGGTTCTTCTGAAGATGTTCGTTTGTGTGGATAGTTGTTGAATTTAGTGTTTGTGTAGTGTTCGCTGGAGGTTTTTATTCAGCCATTTTGCTGCTACTGTGTTCCATATCTTTAAAAAATTTTTATCTTTTTTTATTTTTTCATTTTTCAAAAGACCTAACTTTAAATTAGAA
The DNA here is from genome assembly GCA_963575035.1 of Avahi laniger. Taxonomy (NCBI): domain Eukaryota; kingdom Metazoa; phylum Chordata; class Mammalia; order Primates; family Indriidae; genus Avahi; species Avahi laniger. Next base: position 28,635 of record CAUYSK010053375.1, read on the forward strand.
TTTTTGACCACAAGGTATCAATTTTTATTTCTTTATAGCCTAGAAGAAAATAAAAAGATTATTTTTCCATATGGTTAAGTAATATACAGTAAACCAACTCTAATGGACAAATTTTACAAATCTTTCCTGAGTGTTAGGTACACTGTTTTCTTACTACATTGCTGGTTTGTTAAAAAAAAAATTTTTTTTTTTTGAAATTTACAAATGTAGGTCTTAGAAGTATCATTTCAGTTGAATAACATGAGAAATTCCTATAATCTGGCTGTGTATGGAAACACACTAATTCTGTTTCATATAGTCTAGCAGTGCTTCCCAAATTATCTGTGGTAGAGGACATTTTTTTACCCTAAATTTTCAGTCCATTACAGACTAATATTTTAAAAACACAACAAAATGTTTTAGTTGTATCAGATAGCTATAGCGGTTTTCTAACTCTTATTCTTAATTTCTTTATTTATCCCACTGTGAACTATAGTAGTTCACAAACTGGCACTGGTCCACAGACCAACTTGAGTAGCTCTGAGATGTTGTTACTGTTAAACATGGTACAGGTAATTGATATATATATTTATCATCTGGGATTGTTTCAGAGAAACTTTTTGGAAAGAGTAAGCAGAAAAGAACCATATGCTTCTAACGTATTTCCATTTATCCGTCACCTTTTTAGCTCTCCTGGTTTGGGGTATACAAGACTATTTGCAAGCATTGTATCAATAATCGTATGAAGTCATTGGAATGTTCAATTGAGTTGAAGCAGCAACTTGATCATTATAAAATGTGGAAGACTTAGATTTTTCTCTTAAAAGGGGTGTGTGTATGTGCATGTGCACTCACGTTGGGGGCATGGTTAGGAGCCTTAGATATGATCCAGAAAAACAGTGCAATAAAATAGCAATAGTGTTAGATTAGGATTTACAAGACTTGGATTTCAATCCCTTTTTCATGATTTAGCAGCAATATATTTTGACTTTTCTCTGGGCTTGTTTATTCATCTGTAAATTGATATTACTAACTACTTTGCCCACTTAGCTAAATTTTGAGCATTATAATCTCATCTTTTAAATCACTTGTTTCTTCTTCTAGGGGCTCTCAGCAAAAAGATGTTTGTGAGTCTCATTCTAGTTCTCCAGAACTGAATTGCCTCAGCTACTCTATGCATTTGCTGTATTTTCAACTTAAACTGCTTCCTAGCTTCTTCATTTACTACTGAGTATGGTGTATCTTTTCTTTAATAGCTTCTTTTTACTCCTAAATGCTTATAAGTGGGCACACTCAATGATCATCAAAGCTCTTTGGTATTTCTATTTTAGCTTTTGTTCTTTCTTCTAATTGCATCATTTTCTTGGTATATCCTGTTTCAGATTCCTGAGTGAGGGAATCTGATTGGCTCAACCAATAACTCTTATATGGGATGAGTTAAGGGTTGCTGGTTAGCCTGTGGACTGCCTGCCTTTAGATGAGATAGTCCCATCTGGTTTGGTCATGTATGGCTGGGCTATGTCTTGGTGTAGGGCTTGGCAGGGGCTGTGGGAATGACATGCTTGGTGCAGGTGCTATGGTCGAAGTAAATAGATAATAGAGTCTAGTAAAAGGAAATGAAATTCTTTAACATGAATAAAGGCATATTTACTTAGGAGTTTGGGGATAAAAATTTTTTAGGGAAAAGAAGGGAAGTTATTTGAGCAAATTAGGTATACAGCCACCTTTTAGGAAATTTTTTATTCCTATTAAAATGCACTGCAGTTACAGAGGACTTCTGTGGTGTTTATGTTTAATATTCTACATTTCTGTTAACATTTGATTTATAACTTTTAAAATTATCAATAAAAGCTCTTTTTAAGTGTCTTCTCTTATGTAAATTTTGTGTTTCAAAAGGTTTTTGGTTAATTTTAACATTAATTGTAGGAAAAGCAGAGAAAAGTTACAAAGACTAAGTTGTAATGCTGAATTGTTTGTGCCAACGACGAGTGCTGTTTGAAGGACATGATAGATTAAAGACCGAAAGTTTTCAATGGAATCATAATGGTTAGAAAGACTTGCCACTTATTTTAGACATCCTTTTAATTAAGTGAATCCATTTGTTGTACTAGTATATGATTAAGTTACTTATTTGCCTTTGTCCTCTTAGCATAAAACCAAAGAAGATGACTAAATTTACTTTGTATTTTGGGAAAATCTCAAAGCTGAGGATTTCTGACTTGAACACAGCTTCTACAAATGATAAACATTATCTGGAACAACAAAGACTATAAGAAATTGAAATGTTCTTGTCAATATAGTAATATAATTTGCTAATTGAAATGAAGACCTTCATTTAATAAGCTATCTGGTTGTGTTTCTATCCATTCCATAAAATACTTATTGAGCTTATATTATGTGTTAGGTACAGCAGTAGGCTTTGATGTCAATTAGATTGACATATAAAAGCCTATAGGAGATAGATGATTGTTTCTTGGTCTAGAGTGGTAGTTGGAGTGGGAAAGCATTTTTTGAGAAGTATTTTGGAGCTAGAATTGATCCTTAATTTGTGGAGTTTTGGAAGCCCGTAGAAGGAGCCCTGGGACTGCCATGAATTTTTCTTTTCTGGTGATTGAGGAGTGCTTTAGCTGGAACAGATCTACACCTAATTATCTGATATAATGGGGTTCTGTATAGGATATTATTTGAGGATAGGGTTCTTTTTTTAAAAAATAAGGAAAATCGCTGGTTCATAGAATATCAGAATTATATTTATAAAGAATTTCTCTTCAGCTTCTCTCTCCTTTAAATTCCTAGTAACTTCATAATCTATGGCAGTTATATTTATCTTGCATTACTTCAGTGAGGTTATTTGTGTACATATCTATCTTGATTACATACTCTTAAGAAGTCTTACACTCAATATTGCCCATTTACTTCATATTTATCCTTTGAATATGTAGAATAGGAAAAATATCTTCTTCTGGGTTCATGGTTTGAGGACCCTATAACAAAACACATTAACAAGAGAGAAGCATACAAATTTAATATAATATAATATATTTATTTAATACAATACATAAAGTGACATGGGAGCCTTCAAAAGGTAATGAAGACCCAAAGAAAGGGGTAGACCTGTATATTTTTTATGCTGAGTTTGATGAAGAAGTGGATAGTCGTGAGGAGGCATGATTGAATGAAAAAGTGTGGTCTGATGGTAATAAACTGGGAGAAACTTAGCGAGACCTGTTTATTCAGAGTCTTCTCTGTGACCTTGTGTCTTCTGAGATTAGGATGTTTCTTTCTTCTAGGAATGTGGAGGGTACCTCTTAAATGAGGGTCTCATTACTTGCTTCAGGGGTAGATCAGAAAATATTTTATAATAACAGCTTTTATTACTTACTTTAGGAGAGAAGGGTCAGAAAGAGGTCAGAAATCGACCCTCCAGCTTCTGTTTTTTCCTCAGTTCCTTCAGCTTAAAATATTTTGGTGTAGTATGTCCTGTTCAGGTACATATGTCCTGAACCCCATCAGATGAATACCCAGCTAGATGGTAGGCCCTGTGTTACGTGGTGTGAATGCAGAACCACTATTCTCAGGGAGCTCAGAATCTACTAGAGGACATATGTAAACATAATCATGCTTATGATATATAAATACTACACTTTCAGGTATGAGAAAAGTGCTGGGAGGACACAGGGACTTTCTATACAGTCAGTAAGCACTGCACAAGTATTGTTGAATGAATGAATGTTAACTAAACATCCTAGGATGGTATAAGAAACCTAACTGAAATCTTTGGCATTATGACTTAACTATATAACATACGTTTAATATTGTAGAGTAAAATGAAACTTGTTAGGCTCTTTTTAAGTATAGTAGATAAGATAGAGCCTGCGATTGTGGCTTGAGGTATTAAGTTTCTCTGTCATGTATATGTGTACTTAATTTTCTATACTTACAAAAATTAACTCATTTAAAATGTTTTCTTTTTCAGATATGGCATGATATAGGAGACAAGAGTATAGACTAGGGGTTAGAAGACCTGGTTTCCACTCCAGTCTCTGTTTCTATTATTAGCTGTTTGACCTTAAGTAAATAATTGAAGTTAGCCGAGCTTCATTTTAAAAAAATCTGTAATGTGGGAATCATAATAGTAAATAGTGACCCCCTTGAAGACAATGTCCATGCCATATTAATTTTTGCTAGGGTGACCACCGATCCTGGCTTGCCTGAAATGGACTTTGTTTTAGCACTGAAAGTTCCATGTCCTAAGAAACTCATCAGTCCTGGGCCAAGCAAGGTGGTTGGTCACTCTAGTGATATCACTAGTGGCTAATGGGTGGCTGGCAGCACTTGGTAAGTGCTTAGTAAGTGATTGGAATTAAATGTCTCTCTTTTTCACAGAACTGAAATTTGTAAAGGTCAAATTATATTTTGTGAAAGTATTTTGAAAATAGTAAAAGCTATACTAATGAAATTCATATTGTTCTCCCTATCACTGTTCTTTTGGAATTCATCTGTGAACTTGTGTAGGAAGTAATTTGGTATACAAAAGTTTTCTTACTCTGTGTTTCCAGTTTGTATCTGTTGACTAAAGTGAGGTGCATATGATTATATGTTATCTACTAAGGATATTTTTTTCTTCTTCCCAATAGAAGATAATATTTGAATTAAAAATTGAACCTTGACTCTTTAGTCTTATAGTTTTACATATAGTATGATTTTTAGTTGTAACTGAGGAGTTAACTTCACATTTGAATGAATGTGGCTTCTGTTGTATTTGATTATTTTGCACATTTGATGTTAGGTTTAAAAGATACTTTATAGGCTTTCTCTTAATTAAGATCCCTGTAAATCTAATAAACCTAACATTTGGAAAATCTAGAATAATAAACGTGAAGATGCCTAAGTGGACCCTGCATGTATCTGGGAACTAAATGCTCCATAAATTTCTCAGGTGTGGTAGAGTCCTAAGGAAAGTAAGTGGAATTTTTAAAACAACCTACCTCTGAGCAACCTCTCCCCTCCTTTCTAAAGCTACTTCCTTTTCATACCTTTTCTATTTGTTTGTGGCTCCATAATTAAATTTATTCTGTCACATTTGCTTATCTACTACTGACTGCGTAGATATAATGTTGTCTGGGTTACTAAAGTGCCTCTTCTAGAGATTCTCCTAACCATCAGAGTGCACAGCTTTTTCCATTTGGGGAATCTTGAGGACGAATATGGAACTCTCTGCTTCTAGAGTTGCTAGTTCAGACAATTTTTTTTCCCCATTTATTAGTTATTTTCTGTTTGGACTATTTTTTAATTTTTCATTCTTAAATAAACTGTTAGGGAAAGGCATAACTCTCTTGCTAACCACATTTGTTTCTGATGTAACTAAAGAATGACAATGTGGCATGATATTGTGTTTCAGGATAATGGTTGTTACTTAAGGAGTGCTTTTAAGAGTTCCCTTGAGGTGGCTAGAAAGCTAGGGAACATGACTAAAAAAGATAATGTATTAGGAATAAATAGATGGGGGAAGTTACTTAGTAGTCATGCCCACTTGATCTTTGGTTTTATTAGATCTTACAATCTAAGAAAGGTTAACTTTGACCAGTTTGAATGGGTTTGACGTTTAAGGAGAGCTGAATACCTCAAGCATGATGTTTATTATGTTGAACCTCTATTATAAAGTTTTGTGAACCAAGATTGTCTTCTTGGATTGAAGGGTATGTTTTTGGGACACACTGTAAGTCTTGATTATCATCGATATATAAAACTTCTTTTTTGTCTGTTGCTCACCTGCTGTGTGACCTTAGATTAAATTCATGTGATTATAAATCGCAGGATCATTATGAGACTGGGATACATGTTTGCAAAATGCAACAATACAGCTTCCCATTCTTTCTTCTATAGGTGTTTTTCCCCCAAAACATAAAATCCATAATCTAAGACAACCTGAATCTTTGATTGTATCAGGCATACCTTGGAGATATTGCAGGTTGAGATCCAGACTACCGCAATGAAGTGAATATCATAACAAAGCAAATCACGTGAATTTTTTGATTTCTCAGTACATATAAAGGTTATGTTTATACTATATTGTAGTCTATTAAGTGTGCAATAGCTTTATGTCTAAGAAATGTACATGCCTTAATTAAAAAATGCTTTATTGCTTAAAAATGATAATGATCATTTGAGCCCTCAGTGAGTTGTAGTCTTTTTGCTGGTGGAAGGTCTTGTGTCAATGTTGATGGCAGCTGACTGATCATGGCAATGGTTGCTAAAGGTTAGCGTGGCTGTGGCAACTACTTAAAATCAGGCAATGAAATTTGCCGCATTAGATTGACTCTTCTAATCAATGAAATCGTGAAAGATTTCTCTGTATTAAGCGATGCTCTCCTAACAAGAGAGTCAAGCCTATCCTTTGAAGCTTTGATGCCAGGCATTGACTTCTCTCTATGAATGTCCTAGATGGAGTCTTCTTCCTATAGAAGGCTGTTTCATCTACATGGAAAATCTGTTGTTTAGTGTTGCCACCTTCATCATTTATTTTGGCTAGATCTTCAAAAACTTGCTGCAGCTTCTATGTCGGCACATGCTGACTTTTATGTTATAGAAATGGCTCCTTTCCTTAAACCTCATGAACTAACCTCTGCTAGTTTCTAACTTTTCTTCTGCAGCTTCTTCACCTCTCTCAGCCTTCATAGAATTGAAGAGAGTTAGGACCTTGCACTAGATTAGGCCTTAGCTTAAGAGAGTGTTGTGGCTGATTTGATCTTCTATCCAGACCCACTGAAACTTTCTCTATATCAGCAAAAAGGCTGTTTTGCTTTCTTATCATTCTTGTTTTCACTGAAGTAGCACTTTTAATTTCCTTCAAGAACTTTTCCTTTGCATTCAGAATTTGGTTGTTTGGTGCAAGAGGCCTAGTTTTTGGCCCATCTTGACTTTTGACATGTCTTCCTCACTAACTTTTGATTTAAAGATGAGAGATCTGTGACTCTTCTTTTCACTTGAAAACTTAGATCTCATTGCAGGGTATTAACAGGCCTAATTTCAATATCATTGTGTCTCAAGGAATAGGGAGGCCCAAGGAGAAGGCGAGAGATTGGGAAACAGCCAGTTTTTGGAGCAGTCAGACCATACACATCTGTCGATTAAGTTTCCTGTCTTATATGGGCAGGGTTTGTGGTACCCTGAAACGATTGCAGTAGTAACATTAAATGATCACTAATCACAGATCACCATAATAGATGTAATAATGAAAAAGCTTGAAATATTGTAGGAATTACCAAAATGTGACCCAGAGACACTAAGTGAGCATGTGGTATTAGAGAAATGGTACCAATAGATTTGCTCAATGCAAGGTTGCCACAAATCTTCAATTTGTAAAAATTAGAATATTTGTGAAGTGCAGTAAAGCAAAGTGTAATAAAATGACTTATGCCTGTATCTTATGTAGTAAATAGCATTTTTAAAAAGTTAGATGCCTCTAGTTTTTCTCTGTTATTGTTGAAACTTTATGAGGAATCCAGCACAGTTATAAAAAGTGAAGAAAGACTGGATAAACTAAAACTTTATTAACATCGAGTTATAATAATAATAGTAACAATACATGCCAATTTATTTAGTCTAGCGTTTAGTAAGGGCCAGGTGCTAATAAAGAATTTTTTTTTTATTTAATCCTTACAGCAATCTGATAGGATAGGTATAGAACCGTGATTTACTGATGAGAGGTCTTGCAATGTAATCAATGACTTAGAGTGAAACTGGGATTTTTGAAGACAGATTTAAGAGTGTCTGGCTCAATCCCTGTTCCAGGCTCATGATTCAGAGTTTGGGATTATAACAGTTAAATGTCTTTGATATTTTTAATGTCTCACTTCTGATCAGTCTGGATAAGAGGGAGAACTGGACTGAATCAGAACACATCTTCCTGTTCAGAGACCCTGAGGTTCCGGCAAAGTTATAACTGCTCTGTAGCTTGTGTTTTTCCATTGCTTAAGGAATAGTTAAAAGCAAGTGATACATATCCCTTTTGGATTATCATTGCTTTGGTTTTACTGATTTTTATTAACTGTGTCTCTATTTACAAAAAAATAAGGCAAAAACTTACTTTCTGAGGTATTCAAACATGCTTTCAGAAATATGAATTTATAGAATATTTTTGGATAGTTTGTTTATTTAATGAGTTTTGAAATATGTACAAAGCCACAGCCTTGATAAAATGCTATAGGAAATCTTACTTTTGCTTTTAACTAATACTTGGGGAAGAAATCCACAGCTGTGTCTTAAAATACAGTTGACTCTTGAACAACACAGGTTTGAACTGTGTGGGTCCCCTTATACACAGCTTTTCTTTAACTAGATGCAGATTGGAAATACAGTATTTGTGGGATGTGGAACCTGCCTATATGGAGGGCTGACTTTTTGTATAGGCGGGTTCTGCAGAGTTGACCACAGGACTTGAGTATATGCAGATTTGGTTATATGCCTGTGGTCCTGGAACTAATCCCCTGCATATACCAAGGCATGACTGTAATAATGTATTTTTAAAAGTCTTATTACACTTAGTATTTATTTTAAACATAATTTCTCTCTAAATAGTTTCTCGAAGACAGCAAACTATCTAAATTTCTTGTGGCACTATCTTTTTCTGTCTTGGAATAGGTCTACCTGAAATTGCCCCACTACCCTCTTCACTGTGGGTTGACAAAACTCTGGAAATGAGAAACAAACCTGGATGAGAATTTCTTGGATCCTTAGAGTAGGCTCTCTTTAGAAACAGGGGTATCTTCTCCTCACAAAAAATAGCCTCGAAAGCCTTTTCTCCCAAGTTATGCTGTCTTTTTTACTTTTCTTAGCAGCCAAGAATGTTGGGTATAGAGGAGTAACTGTTCAGAGATCCTCTCTTTTTTTAAAATTTATCTTTATTTTTTTATTGTTGTAAAATCTACATGTATAATTTACCATCTTTACCATTTTTAAGTGTACAGATCAGTGGTAAGAAATACATTTATATTTTTTTTTGTCTTTCTTTCCCCTTCACTCCTCCCCTTCCTCAGCCTCTGGTAACCATCAATCTAGTCTTTCTTTCTTTTGGATATATACCCAGCGGTGGGATTGGTAGATCATATGGAAGTTCTATTAATATTTTTAGTTTTTTGAGGAACTTCCATACTTTTCTCCATATTGGCTGTGCTAATTTCCATTCTCACCAGCAGCGTATGAGGGTTCCCCTTTCCTCACATCTTTGCCAGCATCTGTTTTTGCCTTTCTTTTCGATATAAGCCATTTTAACTGGGGTGAGATGATATTGCATTGTGATTTTGGTTTGCATTTCTCTGATGATTAGTGATGTTGAACATTTTTTCATATAACTGTTGGCCATTTGTATGTCTTCTTTTGAGAAATGTCTGTTCAGGCCGGGCGCGGTGGCTCACGCCTGTAATCCTAGCACTCTGGGAGGCCGAGGAGGACGGATTGTTTGAGCTCAGGAGTTCGAAACCAGCCTGAGCAAGAGTGAGACCCTGTCTCTACTAAAAATAGAAAGAAATTAATCGGACAACTAAAAATATATAGAAAAAATTAGCCGGGCATGGTGGCACAGCTACTCAGGAGGCTGAGGCAGAAGGATTGCTTGAGCC
>CAUYSK010053377.1:0-54287 GCA_963575035.1 Avahi laniger
CCGTGGCGTCAGCCTAGCTCACAGCAACCTCAAACTCCTGGGCTCAAGTGATCCTCCTGCCTCAGCCTCCCGAGTAGCTGGGACTACAGGCATGCGCCACCATGCCCGGCTAATTTTTTCTATATATTTTTAGTTGTCCAGTTGATTTCTTTCTAATTTTAGTAGAGATGGGGTCTCGCTCTTGCTCAGGCTGGTCTCGAGCTCCTGAGCTCAAACAATCCGCCCGCCTCGGCCTCCCAGAGAGCTAGGATTACAGGCGTGAGCCACCGCACCCGGCCACAGGTTGCTCTCTTTGCTTGACTTCATGGAGTGTTACTCTTTACACGCATGTGTTAGTATTTAGCAAAGACTCAAGGGAACCCCTGTGCATATTTCTAGAGCTCTTTTTCTGCTTAGCTCCCTCATCTCTAGAATCTGTTTCACAGTTTCTAGCTGTCTCAGGCTCCCTAAACTCTGATCCCTCTCTCTTCAATGCAGAGAGAACCACCATGCTCTGCCTGAGGTATCCCTGCCTCACATGCTCTGATCTGGTATATGCCTTCTGGCAGGAAGCAGGGGTGACTGGAGGGCTCACTTTATTTGTTCCTTGTCTCATAAATCACAGTCTTGCGTGATCTTTTGTCCAATATCTAAGAACAGTTTGCCCAATTTCCTGGTTATGTAAGGCTGGAGGGTAAATTTGGTTCTTGTCATTTTATCATGACTGAAGAGAAAGACTCTTGTATATTCTAGAGGTTAATCCTATCATAGTGGATTTATTATCCTTCTGGCCCTGTCTTCCACATGTTATGATGGAGACTCTGACTTCAAGTCTGTCTATTCAGTGGGGGCAAATAATCCAGGCCAAACATCCCCAGAGCATTCCTGAGTGATTACTGGGAGACTGAGTAAAGTGAAAGTCATTTTGCCAAGTGCATCACTCACAAGTCCCTGGCTTTAGGCCCACTGGAGGTCCGTTCCTATAGAAGGCAATTCTGCAAAGACTCGTTGATTCATTAAAATATAGTCAGCAAAACTTTACAGTTTCTGTTGTGTACCAGACACTGCCCTTCTTGGTGAAGCAGCAATAAACATTGAGTCCTCAGTGATTCCCTGGTTAAGGAATGTTCTGGGGGTCTGAGACAGAGCAGACACAATTTCTTCCCTCCAGGAACTTATGATTGTCACAAATTCATAAATTCTTTTCTTTCTGCAGCTCAGTAAACGCTCTGCCAATGACCTGTGTGGCCGGAATGATGGAAACCTTAAGGTGATCTTCCCTGATGCAGAGATGGAGGATGCCACTAACCCTGGGCTCAGGGTCAGAGCCCAGCCTGGGGACTATGTGCTGGTGAAGGTAGAGTGTTTTTTGGGGCTTTTGGCTTGCACCGTGAAGTAAATGTTGATTTGGATAATTTGGGAAAAAGTTTTTTCCTAGAGAAATTTTTTAGTAAAATAAAAATGTCTTCTTAACCTGTATAATGGAAGGGCACTTTGGATTGAATTTTAGACTGCTCCCAACTAATGCCTTCTTGTTTTCTTATCTTTTCTCCTGTCCTGGAAGGCTTCTTTTCAAGCCTTCCGCACTTCAGGAAATGGCACCACTCAGTAGCTCAAGCCAAAAACCGAAGAATCTTCCTAGCTGCTCACTTTCGTGTATCAACAATCCCTCTGTTTTGGTTTCTACCTATTTCTACCTGACCATTTCATTCTATCTCCAAGCCACCATCATTTCTTGCCTGGAAGATTGCAGCTGCTTCCTTCCTAGTCTTTTGCTTCTATATATTTAAAATGAATCATTTTATTGAAATATATCATAAATGTAGAAAATTGCCCACATCATAAGTCTACTGTTTGATCAATTGTCACAAAGTAGCCCTACGCAAGTAACTATCACCTAGATCAAGAGATGAAATATTTTCAGAACCTCGGAAACCCCCTCTCGTGTTCTTCCCAGTCACTCCCTTTCCCTACATCTCAAAGTTAACCACTCTCCTGATTTCTAACACCATACTTTAGTTTTGCCTGTTCTCGATATAAAATTGAATCATACATTATATATTTTTGGTGCCTGCCTTCTTTCCTTCAACTTTATGTTGTGTGATTTGACTGTGATTATATTTATCCACATTATATGAATATACCCCAATTTATTTGTGCATTTTACTGTTGATGGCCATCTTGGTTTCCAGTTTGGTGCTATTATGAATAATGTTGCTATGAATATTCTTGTTCATATGTTTTAGTGCACATATGCATTTATTTCTGTTGGGTATATGCCTTGGAATTGCTGGGTCATAGAGTGTGGAGAATAAAAATAGCCAAAGTGATTGTACCATTTTATACGAGCAGTGCTTGAGAATTCCAGAAGCTTCACATTCTCTGCTTCTGTTCTTGCTTTCCTTCATTCTGTCTGCCCCGTAGCGGTCGGTGTGACCTTTCTAAATCAGATCACTCACTCCTCCAATGGCTTCTCATTGATGCAGCATGAACGGTGGGTGTCCACGGCCCTATGTTATTGTCCCAGGTACCTTTGCCCTTCTTACTCTTTCTCCTCTCACCTTGGTGGCCTCCTTTTTGCCCCTTGGGGCTGATCCTATTCTCAGTGCCTTTGCACATGCTGTTCTTGCCTGGGAGGCTCTTGATCTGGGTGTGGCTGCCGCCTTTTTAATCTTCAGGTTCTCCCAAATGTCACCTTCTCAGAGAGGCCTTCCCTGGTCATTGTAGTTTTGAAGCAGCTTTCCCTGCCTTACTCTCATCATTGTTTACACATTAACCCATTTTATCTTCACTGCACTTTCCGGTATCTGAAGTCATCTTTGTTTGTTTCCATATTTATTATTTGTCTTCTTCCCCGAAGCTCCTTTGAGGGCAAGGGAAATATCTGTTTTGTTTATTTCTGTATCTCCAGCACCTAGGGCAATTCCTGGTACATAACAAGCACTCAGTAAATACTTACTGACGGACTGACTTGTTCTCATGGTAAGAAATGTGACGATTGGTAACTTTGGGGTCACATCCTTTCAGCTCTCAATTAGAGAGGAAAGAAAACTTTTCTCACCAAATTTTGGCCATAAATATCCTAAGGAAGGATTTGACTGGCTCACCCTTGGGGTTAGGAGGGCAGGGTCTTTGATGGGTAGCTCATGCCTGAACCTTATGGATAGAGCTGGGGAGGAGCCTTCTTCCTAGGGAAAAGGGAGATGTGGCTGTTTGGGACTGAGCTATTTTTGACTTCTTACATCATATGCATTGCCATTCCATCAGACATCTCTTCTTCCTAGAATGAGGGACATACAGAAGCCGTGCAGTCTCTGCTGGCCTGTCACCTCTATCAGATTTCTTTTGGTGGCTTCTTCTCTAGAGGTTCTATATTAAGTCCCTGTGGTACAGTACTGGTTACCTTGCCTTCTTCTGACCGGTTTTCTTTCAGATCACCTCTGCCAGTTCTCAGACACTCAGAGGACATGTTCTCTGCAGGACCACCCTGAAGGACTTCTCAGCAAATCGCTGACCTGAGTGGATGGCCTTAGAGTTGACTTGAGCACTCCTTCCCAGCCGAAAAGCAGATATTACTGGTCACTAATGAAAGAGGCACTGAAGCTGTGGAGACAAGTGGCAAGTGGCGAAGCAACTTTACGTCAAATGGAAAATGCTGCTACGTAAACATAAACAGCTTTTATAATCATTAATTTACCTAAAGTGGCTCCTTGGTCTCTTTTTCATTTTTACCTTGGTTAGTGTTTCTGGGGCTTTCCCTATGGTCTTTGAGTTAAGTGTTTCTTGACCTAATTCCTGCTGTGGACACTGCCACCTCTCTGGTTTTCTCCCCTGGACGCTAGGAAGTAAGGAGAAGAAGGTAGGGAGAGCCGTTCATTTGGGAAGAACCACTCTAGATCTTCCTGACGTTTTCATTTGATGCCATAGACTCAGCTGCCTGTCGCCTCACTTTATTCTATGTGTTTTACCTGAGGATTTGCCTCATGGACCTATTTTTTTCTTTTTTTTCCTGACAAGAGTTGACTTAATTTGTTCTATTAATAAAGTCACTGAAATAAAAACCGTGATAAAACACTCTGCTTTCCTTTACAAAACTACTTGTAGGAAAAACATGGTTTTGTGTATTGGATGGAATAATATAAATTCAAAACTTACAGGTAAAGATTAGCTCTATCACTTATGTCTTTAAAAAGTTTCTGTGAATATCCTGTCAAAACCAACAGAGTATTGCTCTTGAAATGTTATCTATGTGGATTTCCCAGTAGACCACAGATCTGTATAGTGTCTTGGAATGTCCTCAGAAGGCTTTGTCATTGATCAGGTACAGAGTAAGAACTCCAGAGTCTTTACTTTCACATGGAAGAGGGAAAGAGAGAAACAGAAGAAACTATTCAAACTTTGTCTTCTTTCCTTGTGGCTTGTGATCTCCTCCTCCTCCTCCTCCTCTGCCTTCTTGGAAGCCTCCTCACCCTCCAAAACCTTTCTGGCTTCTGCCAGGAGGATTGTTTGAGCCTAGGAGTTCTGGGCTGTAGTGTGCTATGCTGATCAGGTGTCTGCACTAAGTTCAGCATGAATATGGTAATCTCCCAGGATTGGGGGACCACATGTTTGCCTAAGGAGGGGTGAACTGGCCCAAGTCAGAAGTGGAACAGGTCAAAATTCCCATGCTGATCAGTAGTGGGTTCATGCCTCTGCATAGCCACTGTAATCCAGCCCAGGCAACACAGGGAGACCCCATCTTTTAAAAAAAAATCATTCATTTATATCAGTAGGGACTGCTGGATATTTATTTTATACTTTGGGCTATAATCCAATACTACTTTATTTTGTTGGTCAAATTGTTCCAACCTTGGCCTCTGGGAGCTCTGTCAGTTGGCCCTGTGTCCCTTTGAGATACCTCCATCTTTGTGATGATTTCATATATTTTTTTAAAGCACTTCCTTACTTTCAGGAGCTGTAAGATGTTCTAGGATCTTTTTTTTTTTTTTTTTTTTTTTTTTAGACAGAGTCTTGCTCTGTTGACTGGGCTAGAGTGCTGTGGTGTCAGCCTAGCTCACAGCAACCTCAAACTCCTGGGCTCAAGCGAGCCTTCTGCCTCAGCCTCCCAAGTAGCTGGGACTACAGGCATGTGCCACCATGCATGGCTAATTTTTTCTATATATATATTTTTTTAGTTGTCCAAATCATTTCTTTCTATTTTTTAGTAGAGACGGGGTCTCAGTCTTGTTCAGGCTTGTCTTGAACTCCTGACCTTGAGCGATCCACCCGCCTCAGCCTCCCAGAGTGCTAGGATTACAGGCGTGAGCCACCGCGCCCAGCCTAGGATCATTTTTTATATCCCCTGTCTAGTCCTAGAATGAAACATTTCTTGAAGGAGGCCTGATTGATTACCTTTAAAAGAATGATATTAGAAACCAACATCTGGCTGCTAGGTATACTTGCTGCTACTGTGGGTTGGAAGGTTTTTTTGTTTTTTAAATGGAGGTAAAATTCGCATAACAAAATTAACCATTCTAAAGGGAACAATTCAGTAGCATTTAGTACTTTAACAGTGTTGTGCAACCACTGCCTCTGTCTAGTTCCAAATATTTCTATCACTCTAAAAAAACCCCATACCCATTAAGCAGTTACTCACCAGTAACCATTCCCTACACTCCAGGAGACCAGCACTCTATGTTCAGTTTCTATGGATTTTCCTGTTCCGAATATTTCATACGAACTGAATCATACAATGTATGATGTTCTGTCTCTGGCTTCTTTCATTTGGCATAATGTTTTCGAGATTCATCCACATTATAGCATTTATCAGTACTTCATACATTTCTGAATAATATTCCATTGTGTGTATATACCACATTTGTTTATCCATTCATCCATAGACGAACATTTGAGTTGTTTACACCTTTTGGCTATTGTGAATAGTCAGTACCTGTGACTATTCACTGTGACCTGTGAACAGTCAGGCCAGTACGTTTCACAGTCAGTCCCACTGTGCTAAGTAGTACCATCCACCCACCTTTCCTGCCTAGGAATCATTCTCGATGCTTCTCCCTCTGTCACCAACAGGCCCAGTCCTGTGGATTCTGCCTCAGGGCATCTCTCCCATCTGTGTGTTTCTCCATCGCCATCCCGGTGCAAGTCACCATTGTCATTCGCCACAGCAACTGGGCTCCCTGCTTCTGCCCTTGCCACCTATGATCCATTCTCCACCTGGCAGCCGGGGTACTCTTTATAAAACACATACCCTTCCTACTTAAAAACCTTCCAACCACTGGTGAGCATATGGAAAAATTAGAACCCTCATGCACTGCTGATGGGAATGTAAACATTGTTCAGTTACTATGGGAAACAGGTTGGCTAGTCTTCAAAACATTAAACACAGAATTAACAGATCACCCAGCAATTCCACTCCTAGGTATACACCCAGACAGGTACTTAAACAACAAACTCTATACATATTATTTAACATGGAAAAGTTGGATTCTAGCTCCTGTATGATTTTCACATTGGGCCAACATATAAATGAAAGCATTTGGAATTGGGGAGGGGAATGGCAGAGACAGGGGAAGACAGTCTTAATTGTTGTTAATTAACTGTCCCCTAGCACACTAGATAATAGTTTTGTTGCCTCATGATTCATATTAATTTTTATGTCCCAAGTAAGAAATACTTTACTAGTCATAAACTTATGAAGAAATTCCTATTTGCAGGAATTGAAGACAAGCGAGTCTTTTTTTTGCATGAAAACAGGTTATTTATTAAAGAGATTTTTAAAAAAATGTCAAAAATCCCTGAATTTTTGCCTTTCTTGCACTTGTTAATTCAAGGTACTTGTTGAAATTCTAAAGGATAATTGACATTTAAAGAATACTAACTCTGCTTGGTTCTTTAATCATAAGGATATCGTCTGCACAACATTTCATAGAAAAGTATTGCACAGTGTTTTTGCTTTCATTGTGGAGCACTGCCTGGCTTCAGGGATGCTGGGTTTATTCTGCTGCCAGAAGATCCATCTGTGGAGAAATAAAAGACAACTAATTATGCACTTAAATACATCAACTGGCTGCAGGGCCACTCCGAGCCAACCAATGCACTCTGCCCCCCTGATTGCAGTGTTTGCTTCGGGGATGGGGATATGGACCAAAGCAGGCCAGTGGGGGGTCCCAGAGATTAATTCTGGGTGACTGTTGTTTGAACTATTTCAGGGAAGGAAGTAGAGAGTGAAGCTCCTTGCGGGAGGACTTCCATGTGGAGGCACAACAGAGCCCGTCCAGAAATAGTAGAGCCAAGAGCGTGATTCTGGTGTCACACTTTAGAGCCTGGATGAAGCCACTGCTGAAGCTGACACCATGTCTGGATGTTCAGTTCCTAAAATTTTTATTGTTGCTTAAACCGGTTTTGGCAGGGCTTCCTGTCACTTGCAGCTACACCACAGTGGGCGTTCGTCTCATCAAACCCCTTGACTCAGGGCCGAGCTGGGGTTGTTAAGTGATGTGTCCCAGGCCTCTCACAGTCAAGAGCATAAGAGCTGAAGGCAGAAGCTCACGTGGAGGCAGGTGCGGACTTACCGCACTCCACGCTCTAGCAATCGATTTGGCCACAGGCACAAGGAAATTTGGGGGTTAAGTAAAAATAGGAATGTATAACTTGTGAGGTTTGAGCCAAAATGAAAGTTGACATTTTCTTGGTCAGATTTCATTCTCATTAAGCAGATTTATGAAGAATGGAACATCTAAGGGTTAGGGAGCTTTTAAACTTCTTTACTCTCTCATGTATCTTCCCTAGTTTCATCCTCGTCATTTAACCTTCTACTTGTGACAAAGTGGAATAAACATCTCATTATTTTAGCTGTTTTTCAGGAAGCACGTTCTTCTTCCAGTTGACTCTGGGTTCAGGGTTAGACAGTCGGGAAGAAACATTTGAGTCACGGTGGCAGAGAACGAGAGGCTCCAGCAAGGCCGAAGGTGACGGTGAGGATGAGTGGGTGTATGGAGTGGGGCAGATTCCAAGGAGACGACTGAGATGTATTCAGGTAAGTGCGAGAGTCCTGCTGGGGACAATGGAACAGACTGTCTGATTAGGTATGATCAGGTGTGACTTAGTGTTGGGACTTGTACGGCAACAAAAAGGACAATGGGCAGCAATTCTGATGAGGGGATTGTGGGGAGAGTGGATGGAGCAGACGGGGCAGCCAGGAACGCACCATGAAGCCCAGTCTCACTGGCCCCATTCATTTCTCTGAAGATCCAAGCACGGAGTGGGCATCAGCGAAAGGAAAATATTTGTATTTCTCTCTCTTACCGATTTAAGCACCTCGGCCTTGACATTGTTTAGAAGGTCTGAGATTACTCCTGGTGGTATATTCCATTGTTGAAGAAGTTCTACAATAAAGAAGGACCATCTTATGGTGTGAGTTGACAGAATGATCACTGGGGCTGGATTGTTTTAGCCACAGTCTGCTGGAGGGATCTCTGGGCAGTATATGGCTCTAGGAGAAATCTCTTCCCTGCCCATTCAATGGAGTGATTTAAGTAAAGACCTACATAGCCCTCCCCACCACCTGCCCAGTCTGTTGTGGGGAGAGAGTGAGGTAGCAAGGAAGAGAAGACTCTAGAACCAACGTGAAAACTGGTGAATGTCCAATACCAAGGTGGAAACCTGGCAGACATCCAAATATTGATGCCAAGTGATAGGCTGGCAAGCCCGACCTCAGTACGTTAAGAAACCAAAAGAGGCCAGGCGCGGTGGCTCACGCCTGTAATCCCAGCACTCTGGGAGGCCGAGGCCGGCGGATCGTTCTGAGCTCAGGAGTTCGAGACCAGCCTGAGCAAGAGTGAGACCCCGTCTCTACCAAAAATAGAAAGAAATTAATTGGACAGCTAAAAATATACATAGAAAAAATTAGCCGGGCATGGTGGCACATGCCTTTGGTCCCAGCTACTTGGGAGGCTGAGATAGGAGGATTGGTTGAGCCCAGGAGTTTGAGGTTGCTGTGAGCTAGGCTGATGCCACGGCACTCGCCCCAGGCAAGAGAGTGAGACTCTGTCTCAAAAAAAAAAAAAAAAAAAAAAGAAACCAAAAGAGTCAGGTTAGGCTCTGCTCTTTTGGTGTTATTTGCACTACTTTGAACCCCAAGTGATCTGGGGCCATGTTTCCTCTAAGCATCATGATGACGTTGGTCCCAAAGACACCTAGTGCACTAGATTCCTTTAGGAGCTGTAGAAGAGGCATTTGGCTTTGGTTTTCATTTTTGCCATCTCAAGATGCTGCAGCCCCTATACAGAAACACAGAGTGCTCTGTGATCTAGCTGCTGATGGGAGGACCTTGTGCCCAGCGATGCGGCCCACTCCGCAGTGTGGCCCACGCCCGGGTGCCTCTCCTGCGACACAAACTCTTCTAGGTGTTCAGGTTTTAAATTCTACATACCAGTAAAGGTGGACCAGAACTTCTTCAGAACGTCATCAATCACCTCTTGCACCTCCTCTAACTGTAAGAGATGGGAGGAGCGTTTTCATCAGCATCACCTAGCAGTCCGCAAGCTAGTTGTCACAGTCAGGGGAAGCAGTCTCAGGGCCTCTGTACATGCCTGTTTTTTCCAGTAAAAAAAGTCTGTCCCTGGCCTAGTTTGGAGATGGATCTCAGTCTATCCTTCAGGTCTCTAAATCTTTGGGGGTTTTCAAAGGCCCTTCAGTAGGTCTTGCTGCCTTAGGGTGCTCCTTGAGCAAAGGTTGATTGGGTTCCTATTATGTGCCAGACACTGCTGTGGGTACACTGGTACAGCCCTGTGCCCTCGGGACAACTGCTGCTCCAGGGACAGGGACTGGTGGTTGCTTCTGCTGCCTCCTCTGCAGTGGCTGTGGGGCCCTCCCAGATCTTGTCCTCTCTGTTGGTGGTCCATTTACTTCCCTCCGCCTGCATGTCCCTCCCCAGCAGGCCTGGGAGTCCATGCTGCCTACCCTTTGCCCACTTGGTTCCCTCTCTCTGGGACACGCTTTGTTTTGTGTGATAAACTCTTACTCCTCTTTCAAGGCTGAGTTCAGGCGTCACGTTTTCAGTAAGCCCTCTGTTTCCTACTGGGTGCTCTCTCTAGTGTCTTCTTCATGCTCAATTAACAACTATTTGCGTAAAGGTCTCTGTCCCCTGTCAGGTGGGCAGTTACGTGAGGTCAGGGATCATGCCTTCCAAGTTGCTTCCCCGGGCACAGAGCCTGGCATATCACGTAGCTGCCTCGTAAATTTGAGAGGGTGGGAACCCTGGGCTCATGAGGATCTGCAGAGTCTCCTCTGGGCCAACTCCCCATTTTCTCAGGGGGGACCCAGTATATGATATACGGGACCCAAGTTCTAAACCCTTAGGTTGTAAAGTTGTAAGGTTTTTCCCCTCTGGGTGTCCACTGTGTGCCTCAACCCACCGAGCTGCTGCCAGACTCCTCATAATTTTTGCCTATTTTTTATGTGTTTATATGTCCCCATTCGTCCCACACACCAGAATGTCAGTTCCTGGCGTTAGAGACCTCGCTACCCCTCCATTATGCATTTGCAGGGCCAGGCACATAGGAGGTGCTCAGTAAACATTTGCTGATTTAAGGTCTGAACATGCTCACGATCAAGTATCTTAAACATGGAGTTGGCTGGTGAACCTTTCATCAGTTTCTGTCACTGATGCTGGAGTCTGGTCACTGGGCCTTCGCTTCACTCTCCTGGGGTGATCCAAGTGCTCACTCCATAGAACATGGGTTGAAAACCAATGACAGGAGACGATGGGAAGCTGGTTATGTTTCTCAGAAGCTCCTGTGAGCCATGTCAGATTAGAGCCAATGAAAGGGGCGGCCTTGCAAAAATAACAGGAAAATACCTAGTCTTACAGTTTCCCCACGAACAGTTAGAGACCAATCCTGTGCGTTGTCTCACTGACAAGTACCCTGCAGGAGTTCTGTTTTGCGCAACTTCTGAAAAAGCTGAATGAATGGAAAAGAGATGTAAATCTCTCTCTTTCAAAATGGTTTGTTCAGAATCTGCTTTTACAGAGCTCCTGAGTAAACGGCAGAACAAACTACAGCCTCAACCATGTCTCAAGGGCAGAGTCACATCTCTGATAATCCCTTCTCTAAGGAAAGGCAGGAAACCAAGTCTTGGACTTTGATATCTTGCAGTTTTTGTTATCTACCTATTGCCTCTTTTGTTATCAACTGACAACCATTGCTATTTTTTCTCTTTGTCCCCATAAAAGCAGCAAGTCACCGCTTGGCCTCTCTGCTGGCACCCCCTTCTCTTTCTTTGGGATGCCACACCGTCTCCCTGCTCTCTTCTCCCCCCTTTCCCTTCTCCCTTTCTCTTTCTCTCTCCCTCCTCTAAAAGGATAAAATAAAATTTTTTACTTTTATATATCTTAATCTCTGGGTGAGACGTCTTTCTCCACCTGCGCCGTGAGTACCTGCTAGCCTTTCCACTCTAACAATCTAGATGGTGTTTTCATCCTTCCAGCAGACCCCAAGGCTTGTGGTGTATGAGATCGCCCGGGACACTACAAAGGCACGGATGCCAGGCCCTTCTCGGGTCCATGGCTGAATGTGAACAGCACAGTGGGCTTGGGCAGCTGTGTTTGAATTGCTCCCCGAGAGCCTGGGTCTGGAGCCAGGGGCCTACTCCGCCGTGAGTCTGTGGACTTGTCTCCTCACCTTTTCCTTTCATGGTCTCTGTGGTACTCAGCGTCTGGCATTACATTTTTTCCTCACACATCACAGATAAATATATTGAAAAGCTAATCAACTTACGGCTTCAGGAGGTATCACGCTGTGTTCAGAGCTGTCAGGAAACAAAGTACAGAGAAATATTAGAGTCTTATAAAAAGCACAATGTAAGTATAGAGTTTAAGTATGAGGTTAGTTGCTTCATAAAGAAAGTCATTTGTAAGTTGGAAACTACTCAGTAGAAAGGGCAAAGGTAAGATGAATAATTTCATGTGAGTTTAAAACTCCTTTCTGATCTCCCTGTAATTATCCAGGTAATTCCCAAGAGCTGTACTCATTACTGTGCTCATGGGATTGTTAACGGGCTTGATATTGTCTCTTACGCTGACAGGGGATTAGGTAGTTATAGACAGTACCTCACAAGTTTGACGTCTGCTAGCAGTTTGTCCTTTGAAATCTTGCCCACGTGTGAGATGATTAAGCTCTGAATGAATACAAAACAAGCATGAGTTAAAAATAGTGCTTCGACCTGGCTAGTCAGCGAACTTGTCACATGGTGAGATGGCCATCAGGGTCCCACATCAGGACCAGGGGGAGCCTGCCCGTCCTTCTCCTCCCAAGCCAACCTGCTTAGTCCATTCTCCCCTTGGGGGCTGAGCCCACCAGACTGGCTGGTCTCCCTCATCCTGGGGACACCCAGGCACTGCGGACCTCAGGGTCCAGGTAGGCGCTCACCCTAGTGAACACTGCTCTTGCAATTCCTCCTCACCACTCAGTTGTGATGCATTTCTCAGCACTCACCGTTTGCCCCGTGGCAAAGCTCTGGTCCTCCTTTCTTATGTTAACCTGATAGGTGGCTTGCACTTTATTGTCCGGCTGGAGGGAGTAGGCGATTTTGATGATCCTTGCATCCAGGTTACTTCTCTGTTGGAAAGAAGTTGCCGTTTAGGGGGAGGAGGAGAAGATCTGCACAGTGTTGCAGTAGGAGACACTCAGGCACTGTTCACACCCCCCATCCCAATCTTTATTGCTCCTCCAGTGTGCGTCGGTCACTAGGTGGGTGCTGGTGCAGCTGATGTGACCACAACAGACAAGGTCTATTTCCAAACAATTTCCTCGATGTGATTTCCTTTCCTGGAAGTATGGTGGCCATACAACGTGTGCAATTTTATTTTTCTATTGGCCTCATCCTGTTCGAAGCCTGTTGCTCTTGCAGCTCTGTGCCAGATCATTTTGGGACTTTCTTAAGGACACATTATCGGTTGTTTCAAACAGAGCCTGACGTGTAGAAAGCAGTCTATTACTGTTCTGGTTACTATGCTACTATTTCCTCTACCACTTTTAGGGCAAATCAGTACTTCACAGATAGAGATAACCCACTACCCTTGTTCATTCTGTGACTGTTGGCGGCTTCTTTCTCTCACCTTGGTCATCTATAAGATGGGGACACAAAAACCTGCATCCTAGTGCTGTTGTGGGGATGAAATGACATTAATTATATGAAGACACCTGGCTCTGTCCCTGGCACACAGACAGCACTCCGACCACATCTGTCATCCTAGGTCCCTACCCTCTGCTTTCCGCTGACATAATAATCCAGGGCCCACTCATATGATTAAGTGACAATGTGTACCCCGTGGCAGTCGTGTGTTTATCTCTGGTAGGATGTTCAGAATCCACTTTCATTGCTACCTTCTCGCTCTCAGAGGTTGACAGTCTTGGTTTAAGCAAAGAGCAGAGCAGTGCCAGGGGCCCTGTAGGTGACACATACCTTGAGGGAGCTCTGCCTGGCAGCATAAGTGACAATTGTCCTGAGCATCGTGTGGGACAGAGTTAGGGAAGCGTTGACATTTTCAGCACCTGGAGGGAGCTGACTTCCACGCACGGGGACTGTATTTTGGTTAAAGTGAGCTTTGGCCTGGAATGAGAAAAACAGAAAAACCCCTGTCTCACGTGGGACTAAAACCAATTTTTATGCCTTTGGAGGCCTGACCAGGAAGGTGGCCCCGAGTGGGTGCTGCCATGGGAGGAGCATCAGGACACATGGCAGTTAACCTCCCTGGTCTCCGTGGTGGGGGACCGTGGGGAGTGCTGGGGTGCGTGGTGCCTGGAGAGCAGGAGCTGGGGGCAGGGGGAAGAGGAGCCACTGTGCAGCCGCAGCGCAGCTCAGGACGCGCAGGCCTCCACCTCCAGGCGAATCCCCCCGTGCGCGTGTTGCTTGCAGTAAGGCGTGCGTGCAACACGTCTGCACACCTGTCCCGTTCCTTCCTTTCCCTGCGTGTTTCTCAGCCTGCAGTGCCCGCCTTCCTTCCTTCCCACACTCCAAAGCCCATCTTTTCTTGAAATCATTTACAGATATTCTAGCCTCCATTAATTATTTTTTTTCCTTTCATTTGCATCTTCCCTCTTCTTATGAAATGTAAAATCCACATGACAGGAAAGTCGGAAAGTTAGGGGAAGTATGAAGAGCCAGGGAAAAGACTTTCGCTTCTTGGTGCTGAAGTTTTTGCACGTCTTTGTTTGCATACCTCATTTGCATTTAACTTTGCTGTTTAAAAATTAATAATAGTTTCCTGAGCATTTCCATAGACCATTACAAACGTTGTCAGCATTTCTAATGGCCTCATACTTGGCTTAATTATTTCCTTTTTGTTCATATCATTTTTTTTCTATTCCCATCATTAATACTTATATTTCTTTGTGCCTAAATATCTCTGTACTTAAGTTGTATGTTTTGGATGAACTCCCAGAAGTGGAGCTCAGTCTAAAACCCTGCCTGCCTGTCTCGGCACTTTTCGTGGCCTAGTTTTGCCTTCCCCCATGGTTGAGAGGGGTGGGCAGGGATAGCGGGCAGGTTTTGTTTCCTCGTGTATTGTCCACTGAGCATCTAGATCTGTGCTGGGCTGATCCTAAGGGTCACGAAATGGTTGTCACTGTCGGGTGCCCCTCAGAGCATCGTCCATTGGACTTCAATGGAAGGGAGCTCACAGCGGACCCCTGGGTAGGCACTAAGCCTGGGGGATTCACCCCAGGGTGAAGTCTGGGGATCCCAGAGCCATAAAGTCTGGTTTGTCATGTCACTCAAATATGTATCATGAGGTCAGGGATTTCTCCAGCCTTCCTGCAGAAGCCACAGTAAGGACAGAGGGTACTTACGCAGTAGAGAGTAGAAAGACCTTCTGCAGATATTCTGGAACTTATAATGGTGTACGTGAATAAGCCGGTAGCTGCAGGGAGAGGAGAGAGAGACAATGGAGAGACCACAGCAAACCGCTGATGGTGGCTTGTGCTGTGCTGTGTGCTGGGCGCCGTCCTCCCCGTGGAGACCAGAGTGGACTCCTCCTGCTGCCTCGGTCCCAAGCAGAAAGCTGGTGCCCTCCCTGACTCCTCCTCACGCATGTGGAAGCGGGCTTCGAGGAGGAAGCCGGCATGGGGACTCGGCACCTTCTGTGATGTGCCAAAATCTCCAGGGGAGGAAGAGGCCGGCTGGGTGGGCCCCGTGTATCATCTACTCTGAACTTGTCAAATGTCACCGATTTCCTGCTTCAGCTCTCTGGTGGCTGCTGACCCACCATGTCCAGTATCCCTGTCTCTCTGCGTGTATCTGGGGACACTGAGGGATTCCTGGTTCTCAGCCTCCCGGGGTGAAGTCCCTGGGCTGCTGCCGGCTCAGACTCCACATGTGTGTGCCCTTGGCAAGTCATTTGGGTCTGGGGAGCTCCAGAGCAGATTCCCAAGGGGCCTTGTCCTGTTTCCTTCCTGGGCACTAAGTCAAAGTGGTACTGAGAGTCGGGTCAGTTGGGGCGGAGTTGCCAAGAAGGTGCTGAGGAGAGGCTGTTTGGGTGCCGAAAGCTGCATGGTGGTGCATCTCAGCCCCATCCTCCGTCCATCCCGGCGGGACCCCTCAGGAGTCTCGGCCATCTCTCCCCATTGGCCCAGGCAGCCCCACGGAGGGGAAGCGCTGGTACTCACAATTCTTGCAGTCGCTGCCGTCACTGAGAACGATGTCAGAGGAGTCTGCTTCTTCAGTCTGTGAAGTCACCACCAATTAGCATTGCTGAGGACAGACCATCAGCCTGTCTCCTCTTCTCTTTCTCTCCTCTCCTCCTTCCCTTTTCCCTGTCTGTTTTGGGAGGGGAGGGCCTCCTTTTTGGCAGAAGTCATTTGTCCCTCCCCCCAGCTTGAGGCATCATCGGTGCTGCCGCTGGACTCTTTTGGGTGGGGGGTCCGCTGGTGCCCCAGTCTCAGGCCTCCTAAGGGCCTGATGTCCCTGGCATCAGACCATATCTGTGGGAAGGGCTCCTCCCTGTTTTCCCCTCTGAGGGGGGCCCTCGCCTTCCCCAGGCCTTACATTTTCATTCATAGTTACTGTCAACAGTTGAGGAATGATGTCATCCAAGGGCAGCGGCACAGGGAGGGGCAGAGGCAAAGCATCTGTGAGCCTGGGAAAGAAGCCGGTGGAGAAGCTTGTGATTCCTGTGTTCGCAGGTTTGCCCAGACGCTGGAGGAAACCCCCGTCGGTGAAACAGCAGTGGTTATGTTCCTGTGCTCAGTCTGTGCTCACGCCCCAGCCCTTTCACCTTCAGCCCCAGCCCTTAGGGAAGACTCGAGGATTCCTGGCAACACGGCTACAGCATGTGACGTCTGCCCAGCACGCCCACCTAGAGGATCTTACCCTTCAGATACCTGTGGCCACTGGCGGACAGACTTCTCTGTGACCTTATTTTCACAGTTGGGTTCAAAAGTTAATAATAACCGGAAGTAATCAAATATTCTTTGATAAGGGAGTGGTTAAATATAGTGTATCGTCATCAGGGAATACAAGAGAGACATAAAAAATGCAGCAGCTGTTTATACACAGGTGATGCAGGTTCCCAGCAATTTTTTATATGAAACACAAAAGTCTGGAAAGGTGAATGTAACATTTGCCCCTTTCTGGGTGTTTCCGTATGTGTGCAAATTTACTGGCATGTGACAAATAGCACCTCTGAGAGCAAACACAAGAGACTGAATTTGTTGGTTGCTTCTAGAGAGGGTAATTAGCCAGCTAGTGTTCCCGGCTTGGAGAGAGACTGCACTGTCTGCCCACTTGTGTCTTTCGTATGTTAACCCAGGTAGGTGTAATGCTCATGCAAAAAGTAGAATGAACTACTAAAAGTGCAGTTGGCAGGCAGTATGCAAGGATTGTAAGAAAAGGCTAGTCTCCAACACAGTGGGCCGTTCCTCAGCAGAGATCCCTGTGTGGGCCTCCATTTACTGATCCTTCAAACCATTGCGTTGGAGAAGCTCGTGCCTAAGGGTAGTGCCAGAGGGAACATGCTGGCACCGAGGTCTGTTGATTCAGAAAATGAAAAAAATGGTCTCACGTACGTCTTTGTTAGCTGAAGGGTCACTTTGTTGGCCTCGATGGCTTCTTCCAGGACCTGGAGTTTGACGCAGTGGGTATTGTTTGTGGAAATGCCAATTTTCAGAGCCACATCCCCGTGCACTTGAAATCCCAGTAGGCTGACTGCGGGTCCAGCTAGGCTGTGGAAAGCAAGATGCGGGTGAAGCCAGGCCTGGCTGCCAGGTGTTGCTCAGTGATACGCGGTTTTGGAATCACCCTCACGTATTTGTCAAGGCTCATAGAGGAGGGGAAATGTTTGGTGCTTTCCAAGCAATGTGCCCCAAGGCTGGCTGAACCCTACACACAGGGTACAGAGGAGTCAAGGACCATTTGACAAAATTGGGAAGGCATAGTGGCTTATGTCTGTGATCCTGGCACTTTGGGAGGCTGAAGCAGGAGGACCGCTAGAGGCCAGGAGTTCGAGACCAGCCTGAGCAAGAGCAAGACCCAGACCCCATCTCTACTGAAAATAGAAAACTTAGCCGGGTGTTGTTGGTGCACACTTGTAGACCCAGCCACTTGGGAGGCTGAGGCAGGAGGATCACTTGAGTCTAGGAATTTGAGGTTGCAGTGAGCTATGATGATGCCACTGCACTCTAGCCCTGTCTCAAAAAAAAAAAAAAATGACAAAATCATGTTCCTAACTAGCCTTTAGGAGGTTACGTGTCGTTGTTGGCACAAGGCCAACTTGTATGGACGAAGGTGTCCATTGTGGGTTCACTTTTGTGCCCAGTACCCTGACTTTCTGTTGTGAGGGCAGCAGCGTAGGAAAAACCCACCACTGACCTAACATGAGATGTTCTGGACCGGAAGAATGGTTCTTCTTGGTCCTACTAACTGTGGTGGTCACAGACACTGTCCCTGGAGCCCGACTGCCTGGGTTAAAACCCTGTCAGTGCCATATTTTAGCTGTGCGACTTTGAGCAAGGTTTGCAACCGCTTTTGCCAGTCTAAACTGGTGTTCCAGTCTGGAAATAGGACTGCCCTTCTGGTAAGGTTGTAGAGAGGCTCCAAGGAGTTCATAGACAAGTAGGTTCACAGACAAGTAGCTGCTAGGACAGTGAGATGTGTCAGTGCTGTGTGTCTTAGTCCACAAAGCCATCAGCTCCCTGGTGGGGTGCCCTGTGCCTCTGATGTCTTCCTGGGTGCCCTGAGCCTGTACTGTTAACACGTTCCTCCCCCACAGGCTGATACTGACTGAGGACAGCCCGTTTTCGTACGCAGCAAGCATCAGTTTCAGAGGGGTGTTTGCTACCTACACATCAGGTGGGTGCATGCTTGCATTTACAATACACCGTAGCTTACTGAGGGCGTTTTAATTAGCTCTGTTTCCCCCATCTGATAGGACCGTGTTTGTACCAAGCGGGCTGATTCTCTATGGAGAGTCAACATTATTTGGGAAGTCCCCTGGCTTTAGGAACAGTGTAAGGTATCAGCATTTGATGTGTCCCCCTTGGATGGTCTCTCTACTGCCGAAGCATGAACTTGTGCACATGTCTGATGGAAATCTTTGCTTATACTACTGGAAGACGGGGCTCCCCGGGCAATTCTCCTGCCTGCCCTTTGGCTGGGGGAAGGGTAGCTGTGTCCAGTGCCCAATTTGCCCCATCCTCACCCTTGCTGCTGTCCTCACCATTGTCTCCGCCCTGCCCTTGGACACTGGCACTTACACCTCTGGGCCGGGTGACCCAGCAGACTGCTGTGGGAACAGGCTCACCCTTTTCCGCCCACGAAGGCGGTAGTCGTGACGTGCACATGGATCCCGTCGTCTGCCATGGTCGACTTCATGTTCTCCACAGTCACCTTTTGAACCTCTAATCTGCAAAGTGACAGCATCTACAGTGAGTCCTGGCTGAAGGAACCAGCCCGAGCAGCAGGAGAATACCTCAGAAGCAGGCAGTTAACAGCCTACCAATCCACATCCAGTCCCTTGACCCCGCGGCCCCCTCACCAGCCCAGTTCTCTGCACTGAGGACACCTGGGTCCTGTTTCCCTGGAAAGGGCACAGTTTGTAGCACGGAGCAAATACGTTGCTCGGTGAAAACATGGTTGTCCCTTTCCTTGGGATGTCGGAGGCTGAGCTTGAGTGCCAAATGAACTGGCTTCTGGTGCCAGGAGCCTTGGGGTCAAGGGAGCACTTACCCCAGCAAGAGATCTTCCACGTTAATATTTCCCAGCAGGCCTGTGAGCGTCTCGCTGATGTCTGACTGCAGGGCGCCGTTGAGCACGTCCTGGGTGGAATCTTTGATCTGGCCTACCTTGTCGGCCACGTCATTGAGGGGCTGCCAGAGGCCAGAGAGACCAGCGCCGTCGAGGAGTCCTTTTACGGGGTTCTTGTCTGCGCCATTGGGTAATAGGCTGCCCAGACCCTCCTGGCCCAGCAGATCACTGGCAGCACCAGTGGCTTCTGAGAGCAGTGGGAGCTGCGGGGACTTGCCGCTGCTTCCCTGGCCCAGGATGCCACGAAGGTCACCACCTCCAAGTATATCTAGGGATGACGGGATGTTTAAAAGGGACAGGAGGCCAGAATCGCCCACTGTGGATAACAATGTCCCAAGCAAACCAGCCAGGTTAACCTTCTCACTCTTCAGCATCTTCTCAATCTGTGGGGGCAGGGTGGCGCTCAAATCTGAAAAGGGTCGAGAGACATATTCCCGATGTGGGCTGCCCAGCTGGTTCAGCCAGAGGAAGCTCCCCACGTGGGTAGGCAGCACCTATGACTTGAGCGGCCCATTGGAACTGTACATGGTGCCTCCCAGAAATGTCAATCCCTGCCACTGCCCGCCCCAAGGGCGCACATAATGCCCGCCCCTGGCCGCACATAAATGCACCCTTCCCCAGTAAAGAGCCGCTATGTGCTAGCAGCTACTCTGAGGCCAGCAGAGTCTGGGCTCTGCCCCTGGGAGGCTGAGTGGCCTGGGTCTGAGTCTTTGCCATCCTGGGTCCCAGTGTCTGCACGTGTGAAGGGCGAAAGGTAGGACCTGCTTGGGGGGGGTGGAGGAGCATGAGATGATGGCGCACGCGTGTGCTGAGTGAGGCCGGAGGCGGCTGGGGAAGTGGTGTTGGAGCTGAGCGATCTGGGCTCTCCTGTCGCCATTCCTGTGGTTCTGCCCAAGTCCCTGCCCCTGCCCAGCCCTCATCTTCCCCTTGTGGGTCTGGGAGGTGCTGCCACCTTGCCATGCTGCCTCTGCTAGGAGAACGCGTGTCAGCTCTGCTGCACTGATCTCTGCAGGGGATGAGGTGCTAGGCACGGTGTCCCTACCCCTTGGGGATGCAGGGCACAGGAGGTGGCATCCCCGTAGGCTGTGGGGAAGGGAAGGAGGGTCGACAGTGGCTTGGTGAGTGGTCACCTCACCAGAGTCCTGTCCTATCATGCTGCTCTCGATGGCCTGAGCAGGAATATGGCGGGAGCTATTAAATCTGGTCACCCTTCTCAACTCAGGGATGAAGTTAATGGGACCTAGGGACAGTTCTGGCCTAGCAGAGTGGCGGTTGGACGAAGTCCCATAATCCTAACCCCTGTGAAGCCGGTGGCCCTGGCCTTTGGAGACTTCCTGCTGCTTCCCTGGCCCAGGCCCCCGCATTGCAGAAAGTCTTTGCCAGTGTGGGGTGATGTGGACACAGCCCATTCCCAGGTTTGCGCCCAGTGGGGGGGGTCTCTTGCACTTGTGCACTAGGAGACCCACACAAGAGTTCTGAGCGGCATTTCTTGGAGTAGCGCAAAATGGGAAACATCAGATGCGATAGACTCACAAATCAAGGAGGTGTCACCTGTTAGAATCCAGCGCTGCAAGGAACGGGCAAGATGTTCGCTGTGAACAGTCCCCTCTCTTGACTGTGAGACTGGAGGTCGGAGTGAGTACATGCCCTATTCTGGAAACTTTATGGCATGAGGTGCCATCTTTTTCATTGAGAGGGAATTTCGACATGTCATAAAATATAAAGAAATTGCTATGGAAACATAGTCGTGCTAGACGCCTGCTTTGGAGGGGAGGGAGGGCGGGCAATGGAGCCTGGCAGGGGCCCCAGGGCTGGGTTTGTTCCTTAATCTAGGTAGAGGGTGCATAAGTGTTTGCTGTATTTATCTTTTAATGTTTTTAAGTCTGAAGGTAAAGTTAACTACTGCTGCCACCAAATTACTATGTGATGGCTACACAGCTGTCCTTTTGACCGTGTCTGAACTTTCCTGTATATTGGAAGTATTTGGTAATGAGGAAGGATGCTGGGAAGAGCAGAAAACGTGTTCCTTCACAGGCAAAGCCGTCTACACGGGGCTGTGGGGCTGGCCCTGTGGTCGCTCAGCAGGTTCCTAGTCTCCCCGGGTGGCCCTGTGACCTTATCCTGGAAGGCTGATTTAGGCTCTGGCTGCGGGGCGCTGCTAAGGGGCCCCCGAGGGCTTTCCTGCTGGCTTCATTTGCCAGTGGGTCCCCTCCTTTCCTGTCCCTCAAGTGGGAGGCACTTCTTTGCCCAGCCTCGGCTTCCTGAGCTGCTCTGCTCTCAGCCTCTGCGGGGTTTTCAGAGGGCTGAATTCCTCATTGCCTCGCGGAGGAAGGGAGACGCAGGGAGGGAGTGAAAGAGATTCTGGAGAGAGTGAGTCTGGTCTAGGGGTTTGGTGGTGGAGCCCAGGTTTTCCATTTTCTGGCTGCTGGTACAGCGGCTTGAGGTTTTAAGCACCTGTGGGCGTCTGGGTGAGCCCTGGAGCCCACCCGTGGGGAGCTGGGAGGTGTCTGGGTACAGCCTTCAGGTGAGAAGAGGCACCTGCAAGGCAGGTATCAGACAGTTTGCTGGTCCAAGAGTTCCCTTTCCCAGGGCTGCGTGGACCGGTCCTAGCCTACGTGTGTGCGTGGAGCAGCCGCTGGGGCGTCCCGGAGCTGACGGGGAAGCCAGGCCCTCGGCCCCCTGCAGTGGTGCGGGCAGTGCAGCCCCCGCTCCGCTCTGCTTAGAAGCTCCTGAGGAGACCCCAGCACCTCCTCACGCCTGAGACCCCTCGCTCGGAAGGCAGAAGCAGCCCTCTGGGCTTGGAAACGAGAAGCCTGTGTGAGGGGCGGGAAGGAGCAAAGGAGTGTGGGTGAAAGGGTTCTTACTTACAGTCTTGGAGTTTGTCGTCAGAGACGAAGTACTTGGCCACGGGTGAGCACTTGTGTCCTTTGGGCACCACCGGGGTATTTCTGGGGAGTGTCTGACTTCTGCGGAGTGGCTGACGTGGCGCAGCCAGTGGGGCGGTATTGGCGACAGGCCCAGAGGGTAATGGGACAGGAAGGTTTCCCAGCACTGGGCTCTGCAGGTCTAGTTGCGCTTCCGCCTGGACGGCCAGCACGACAGCCAGGGCCCAGAGAGGCAGCATCTTGGCGGCTGATTCCTGCAAAGGAAGCCTTCTTCAGATACCTCTGTCCCAGTGGGCCGTGGGGCCGCC
Source organism: Avahi laniger (assembly GCA_963575035.1). NCBI lineage: Eukaryota > Metazoa > Chordata > Mammalia > Primates > Indriidae > Avahi > Avahi laniger. The sequence goes on from CAUYSK010053377.1 coordinate 22,469, forward strand.
ACGTGCGTTTGTGTAGGATGGACAGGTACGCGGGTCCTGGCTCTTGTGGGAGGTGCCATTCCCACGGTAGCTATTCTAGTCTGTGTATTGTGTGCGTGGGACGATGTTCCAGTACATGGCAGTCAGTGTCTTGAGGAGGGGTCTTTTTTCTAGATCTTTTTAACTTTGCCTAAACGTGCTCTGTGGGCTGGTCGTAGCATTTGAGTACAGGCCACGACCTGCTCAGTGGCTCGACCTCTCGGGTCGGGCATTCTCATGCCATTTTCCTCAGTCTCATGTCCTTGGAGCCCTCTTAGTCACCAACCGGGGAACTGGAGAGTTTTAAGTTATATAGGTACAATCTCAGGTCTATCTCTTTTCACTGGAATGTGTCCCTAAATATCTGCCCAGTGAGCCCTAAGTTCGTGTTGGTCAGTGTGCTGAGTACTCTTCCTGCAACATCTTACATAACCCTCCCGGTGGATCTGGGCACCATTTGCATCTGGGGACTGTGAACCTCAGCGGGGACACAGAGAGCTGGGCCCACACCCGTTCAGGAGACCCCCGTCTGAGTCTGAGCCGTGCTGGGTGACTTTTGGAGACCACGCTCCACCTCCCTCTCACATTCCTCTGTCCCTATGAATCCCAATGTGCCTCTTTAACATTTAGCGCAAGGCAGAGCAAGGTGACCCTGTTTGGAGTTCCTCACCCTTTGGCTCACCGTCCCATTTTGTTAAAACGCGGTTGCTGGTCTTTGCTCTTGCTAGACAGAGGCAGTAACAAAAGCAAGCCCTCTGTCATTTGCCAACACCCTAAAAAGAGCTGCTATGGCAGGAATGTAGGGAAGGGCATAATCTGAAGGCAGCGACAGTTCTTCGCCTTAAATAAATTTGCCTTAATGAAAAAAACTCAACACGTTTTCATCAGTTTTTAAAATCTTACCCTCATCTGTGAGAAATTCGACTGCAGTATCTCAGAGAACATCTAGGCATGCTTTTAGGAATAAAAAACATTTCCGTACATGTGACTGAGTTGCTGGCAACGTTGTTAGACTTTGAATTGCGTGAAACTCTTTGGGACTCCCAGGAATAAATTTCCCATTCTCTGAAAAGCTGTCACCTAATGGGCAATTGCCAACCACCATCTCCACGCTAGGCAGAATGCTGGGCACAGTGCTGTTCATTGTAGCAGGGAAGGGCGTTGCTAAAGCGACTCGAAATGCATAAACCTAGTCTTCTGTCCTGGGATGAACTGTCCTATGCTTGTTTCCACCTCAGAGTTCCACCTTCTGCTTTGCAGCGAGTTCTTACCTTGCCTGGCGCGGATGGGTCGAAGTTTTTGGAAACTGCTTCTCTTCCTGTTCTTGTCTCTGAACTGTTGAGGACAAGACTGAACCCCAATTTTATAACCCGTGTTCGTCCAAAAAGTCGTCAGACGCGAAGGAACACGATCCAAGTGTGCTGATAAGGGTGGCGCGACCCAGGCTGCCTGCCAAGATCAGCACCTGCTCACTGTTAGAGCAGCAGCCAGTGTCTTCCCGAAAGGCGTTCAGAGTGCTTGGAGCATCTTGGGGAGGGGCAGGCAGGACAGGTTTGTTCCTGCTTAAGTCAAACCTTCGTTTGTCTGGAGGCTTAGGGGTGCTGGCGAGCAGCAGAGCAGAGGGGTCTTCAAGGCTGGGAGGCACCCACCCTGGGAGAGCCCTTGGTGCCTGTGCAGTGCTCTGGGCATAGACAGCGGCTGGCGCCGAGTGAGCACCTACTGTCTTCAGCCCATGAGCAGCAGAGCAGGCCGACCTTGGCCACAGGTATCAGGGAGTTCTGGGTTCAGATCTTGGTTGGGCCACTTGACAGCTGTGTGACCTTTGGGAGTCACTTATCCTCTCTGAGCTTCCACTGCCCTCAATCATTTATTTCTTCACAAATGTGCCAGGCTCTGTGACAGGTGCTGCAGACACTGCGGTTGGCAGGACTCCACTCCGTTCCTGGGTGCAGGGAGCTTCCACGTTTGTGAGGACAGACAGCCACGAAGTAATTCTGCGTACATCAGTATTTGTTGAGGGGCAATGCAGAAAGGGTGTGTCGTGACGGAAAGGAGCTCAGTTCTGTGAGAGAACAAGGGCCATCTGGGTGGGCTTCCCTTCCGAAGTGACGTGAGAGCTCACATCTGAAGGCTGAGCAGGTGTCCCGTAGGTGATCTGCGATCAGCCTGCAGAAAAGCATCCCCGGAGAGAGACAGTGGTCACAGGCCCTGTGGTGGGTGGGCCTTGGTGAGTTTGGGGCCTGCACGTCCCCTGGGAATAGGTCGTTGGGAAGAGTAGAAGCAGCAAATAAACAGCTCAGCACAGACGTTTACGGAAAGTGAAAACCTAAGGCATGAGTCCACGCGATGAATTCAGTTCAGACGTGCCTGGACTGACTCGATGAGATGGTCCCTGCCCATTGGGTGTAATCAGCCCCAGATGCATGACATTCTCGTGCCTTCCTCTAGTACTAACTGCTCTCCTGTCCCTCTGATCCCTGTGGCATATGTGTCCTGGCTGCTGTCCCCTGACTGAGCTGGGCAGAGGCTGCTCAGTGAGCCCCTCCTGGAGATTTTCTGAGGCTTTTAGCTCATTGAGGGCTCTGAAAAGTCCCACAGTAATGGCCTTGTGAGCTCTTGTTCATTGCTTTATCCCCACAAATGTGCGTCGTGCCCAGCACTGTCTCGGGACGGCAGTAGAACAGTGCCTGCCACAGACGTGGCTCCAGCCCCAAGGGAGCTGACGGTCCCCGTGGGAGAGAGTGACGCTCCCTCTCCCTTCCCAGAGGGAGTGAATGAGCATGGACCAGGCTGTCAGGGAAAGGAAGCTGCTTCTGGGAGCTGCCGTAGCTGGGCTTGGAAGGTTCTCTGGAGAGTCCCATGGCAGCCATGGGCCTGACCCTGCCCTTTAATCCCAGCACTTCTGAGTTCAGAAGAACCTGGATGTGCCTGTGGACATCACCATCACCTGGGTGGGATCATCAAAACTTTTAATTTTCATTCCTCTCTTCCCACACTCCCAGGTTCTGCTTTCGTAAGTGAGGGTTGAGGTGCAGGAGGCCTTTGCCTGTGGTCCAGGCAGGTTGGCCCAAACTTGAGAACTACTCTTCTAGTCCATTCCGCACCTTCATTTTCAGGTGAGGACACTGAGTTCTAGAGCAGAGGTCGTGTGCCCCAGGACACTGAGGAGTCTGGAGCTTGCCCAGGACTTGAAGCCAGGTCCCCTTACTTGATACAAAATGATCGTCCTGTACCAACTCTTCCTGCTGGATGGGAGGTGGGGAGTTGCCAGGGGTTTAGGCACACGTGCTCACTGCATTCTTGCAGCAACACCCCAGCACTTTCTCTGTGCCAAGTGCTGTGGTGGGCTGTGGGGACATGCAGTGGACATGACAGACCATGTCCCTCACAGAGTGCACCACTTACTGGGGACCTTGACAACAGGACAATTCCTGATAGGAAAGAGAAACAGAGAAGATGGAGGGAGGGCATGGTGTGCTTTTGTACAGGTGTTTGTGCACGACGGTGTTCAGTCAAATTTCATCTGATGTGGCTGAAATGAAGGATCCAGGTGTGCGGAGACCTGGGACGAGCACTGGATTTGGGGTGACTGAAACTACAAAGAACCTGATGTGGGCAAGAGCTTGACCAGTTCCAGGGGTGTCAAGCCAGGAGCTGAGCTGAAGGCCGAGGAAACTCCCCCAGGGGATTGTGGAGGGATGGGAAGGGCAGCGTTGACCGCAGATGGTACCAGCGTGGAGCTGCTCTACTCTGGACACCCTGGGGAAACAGCCAATACCGGTTTTCTGTTACCTGTGACCAGATGCACCCCGAGGGATGCACCGTGGCAGAGTCTGGATTTTGTTTTAGGGTGAGTGGAGGGTGGAGGGTGTTTAGCCCGGGAGTTATATAATTGGCTCAGCCCTTTCCCTGTCCCTGCTTGCCCCTGGAATGAGACCTGGGTGTCCTCAGTAGGCTGCTGAGGTTCTCATTCATGTTCAAGAAATTCCAGTGTCTAGGCCAGGCTCCTTCTCACCTGTTATCTCCTTGAATGGCTCCCCACGTTCTAGAACTATTCTCCCTCTATATCAGAAGAAGGCCCCTCATCATCGGGGTTCCTACTGCCGGAGGTTTGTGATTTTGTTCTGTACTGTCCACGTACTCTCAGGCCGTTTGGCGGAGTCACAGCTTACAAAGCAGGAGTGTGGAGCGGGGGCTGATTTTGCCTAAGGGGGCGGTGAATGCCTGCTTATGCCTGGTGGTCGGCTACCACCAGGCCGGGCATCGGGTGGGTCCCTGCCTGGCCCCAGGCTGTGGGCTCCCTCCAGCCCCACTGGGGTCCCCAAACTGTGAACCTCAGCTATAGTTCCATCTGCCAAAGGGCCCATTTTGGGCATTGCTGAAATGTCAGATGCATAGACCTTTGCATCAAATGACAGTTGACCTTTTCTCGGAGGGCAGAACTGGAGTTTGTACATGATAACAAGCAGGAGACAAAACCCAGCTGTCCTGGGTCTTATTTTTCTTGGATATTTGAGGGAAATTGAATCATCTTTTGGGTGAAATCTGTGCCACCCGTTGGTGGGTATGGCTTTGATTTTGATGCCTCTCATGGTTCTCTGGACCCAAACAATGAACCCAACTGCAAGATCAGGAAGGGGCACATCCGGGAGGCAGCCTCTGATGGCACCTGGGGCCTCCTCATTCTTTGTCTGTCCCCTCTTCAACCTTAGGAGGTGGGACAACCGTTGGGCTCTGCTAATCCTGGATCTGCTCGGACTGTGTCTGGCAGGATATGGCTTATCAGTGGGGGAACAAGGGCCTGGTTGTTCCAAAGCTCTAAGTGATTTGACCTGCTGACTCTTTGCAGGGAGGGCTCTTTCAAGGCTGGCCAGGGCCTGGCTGGGATCACAACATGCAGCGATAATGGGAATACCAATTCTAAATGGCCTCTCTGTGAAACAGCCACAGTGGGCCAGGTTGAGCTGAGGGTACCCTATTACAGAGACTTCAGGATTATGACCTTTTGCAGGTGTGCCTTTGGCTACACACACACACACACACACACACACACACACACGTGTACGCATTTATCCTTTTATCTTTTCATATGCTTATCTGTCTATGTAATCCCTTGGAACTCAGATATCATGTCCTGCGTTCTTGCCTTAGTCCTTCTCTGATGCAATCAGTCTCAAATCTCTGCCAGTGACATGAGTTCACAGGGTCCTCCTACAGGGACTTTGTATTCCTGAACTCTCTGAAGTTGCATGTAAAATTTGGTGTTAATGTTCACATTCAGAGATAGACCTTTAATGAGATTCTTTTTTTTTTTTTTTTTTTTTTGGAGACAGAGTCTGGCTTTGTTGCCTGGGGTAGAGTGTGTGCTGTGGCATCAGCCTAGCTCACAGCAACCTCCAGCTCCTGCGCTCAAGCAATCCTCCTGCCTCAGCCTCCCAAGTAGCTGGGACTATAGGTGCTTGCCACCATGCCCAGCTAATTTTTTCTCTTTCCTTTTTTTTTTTAGTTGCCCAGCTAATTTCTGCCCTCCCTCCATCCTCCACTATTTTTTAGTAGAGATGGGTCTCTCTCATGCTCAGGCTGCTCTGGAACTGCTAACCTCAAGTGATCCTCCCACCTCAGCCTCCCACAGTACTAGGATTACAGGTGTGAATCACCGCTTCCAGCTGACTGATGGTTCAATGAAGAAAACCTCTGTCTATATGTCATCCATCTTGTATTCCATCCAAGGCCTTTCCATATGGATGTGGGATCTGGTTCAAAGATGGATTTGGACACCATTAGACACTGGTTTGAAAGAAACACTTGTGTCTCATCTGAAACATAAAGAGAAATATAGGTCTTCTCTTGGAGAACAACCCAGAATAACCCAAGGGCAAACCAGAACTAAGTTGTTTGGGAAGTAACTGTTCTCATTCCTATGGGGCAACAGATGTAGAAATTCTCTGATGAGGGACTCTTGATGTCATACTTCCTGTGGATCTTACTGTCTTATGAGTATCTGTCATCCTGCTAATGTACACCAACAGGAGGCTAACCAGGCCGAGACTGTGTCAGCATCATGGCCTGCAAAGATACCACCATCCTCCTCTGCCTTGGTGAGTTCAGAAATAAAAGTGGGTTGGAGGGGAGGATTGGAGGATCTCCAAACAATCAGGGTCTCTCTTAGCATGAGGACTCAGTGATTTTAGTGACTACCAAAGACATTTTTACCTCCTTACTGGAGAGACAATCTTTGCCCAGATAGCTATAACTCCGCCTTTGCCCAAGACCAAGCTAGTTTGTGAGTCTCAGTTGTTTCTATTTAACCCAGGACGTGCTCTCTGGAATCCATGATTCCAGAGTTCCTATAACGGAAAGACCCAGAGGCTGGAATCCAGAAGATAAAATTAAAAGATGAGCCTCAAAACTGTTCTTGCTGTGGAAGAAGAATAATGTGTGTGAACCCCATGTTATTCTCTATGTCCATATGTGCGGCGATTCATAATAAAGGCTGGAAACTGGACGGTTAATTTTTTTTCATGAATCTGTCTCTTCCAGTACTCTGTCTGGGCCAGAGGATTCAGGCACAGGAAGGTAAGTGTCCCCTAAATCTCCTCCAGCCCCTTAGACCCTCATGGAAGCTCTGGGTTAGAAGGACTAGGGAGATGGTCTGAAGCCCAGACAAATTCCACTTTCGTTCTCCACTCTCGTTGTCTCTGCTGTGTTTCCCTTGCATAATTTCTATCTCACTTTGGTATCTCCAGGCCCTTCAGACTCATTAACGCTCAGACCTGGATTTCTTTGCCTCTCTGTTGGACTGTCCACGAAAGATGAAATCATTTACCAAATGCAAGCAGCTGCAAGAATGAGGAAGTCAGAACTCCTCTTTGCCCAGCTTCCTTCCCTATTGTCGAAGCTATTTTGTTTTCACAACCTGATTTCACCAGTCTATTCACTTCGCTTCATTCGAAGCTGCCTCAGTCCAGCCCTGCTGCATGTTCTGTGTATTCCACAGTGCTGCCACAGTACTACGCAAGGGGTGGTACCAAAGCACAACGACGTACTCTGCCACCCCAGCTCCTGCCTTGGCCTCCTACTGGGTGTGAGCCCCATGTCCACTGTGTCTTCTCTCTTCCAGCTCTAAAGAATGTAGTCTGAATTTTTTTTTTCTTTTTTTGAAACAGAGTCTCACTACGTTGCCCAGGCTAGAGTGCCGTGGTGTCATCTTAGCTCACAGTAACCTCAAACTCCTGGGCTCAAGCGATCCTCCTGCCTCAGCCTCCCAAGTAGCTGGGACTACAGGCATGCACCACCATATCCGGCTAGTTTTTTCTATATGTTTTTAGTTGTCCAATTAATTTATTTCTATTTTTGGTAGAGACGGGGTCTTGCTCTTGCTCAGGCTGGTTTCGAACTCCTGAGCTCAAACAATCAGCCCGCCTCAGCCTCCCAGAGAGCTAGGATTACAGGCGTGAGCCACCGCGCCCGGCCTGTAGTCTGAATTTTTTGTGTTTTTAAAATGCAAATATGTTTATTTCTCTCTTAAAACTTCTTAGTAGTCTCTCTTGAGATAAGCCCACCAACCTCCCCAGGCCTATCAGTCCCTGCCCACCCTGGTTTGTGTCTACTCTCTGAATACACCTTCCACTCTCCCTCTGAGCCTCTGAGCCTCACCCACACTGGCCTTAATTTGGTTTCTCCTTGTCTCATTATACATCACTGAATCAGGGCCTTTCCTCCCATTTCCCCTTCTATCCAAAATGCTCTAACCCTACCTGTCCGCATTGCCTAGGCAATTCCTATTCATCCTCGCATACCACCTGAACTTCCATGCCTATTATCAAATCTCCAAGTTCTATGTCTTTATACTGCAGACCACATATCTACAATTATATACTTGTGTATTTTCAATTAATATCTGAAATTTCCATATTATTGTTGCCTTCAAGACATTAACCAAGATCGGGATTTCTCAACTTTGTCATTATTAGCATTTGGGACCAGTTAATCCTTTGTTGGTGGGGGGCTGTCCTTTGCATTGTAGGATGCTTAGCAACATCCCTGGCCTCCACCCACTAGATGTCAACAGTACCTACCACTCCAGTTGTGACAACCAAAAATGTCTCCAGACATTGATCAATGTCCTCTGTAAGGCACGGTTATCTCCTGCTAAGAACCACTGGTTTAGGTCACGATAGCAGATTAACATTAACATCTCTGCACATACTTTGGATCAACAAAGGCATGGATGTGTTGTTTGGTGAATGGCCAACTCCCCTTTTATCCCCCTTCACAGAGCTGTAGTTGAACAGGTTACTATTGGGTCTAAAATAGATGCAAAATCATTTGCTAAAAGTTAGTCAGCATGAATGTATCAAAGCCAGGAAGCTAACCAGCACTTTCTTGCCTCCCAAAAGCTTTTCGAATACCTTTCTGTCCTAAATCCTGCTCCTGGAGCTGTTCAGTTTCCAGATTCGAGTCTCCTGGCCCTATCCCATAGAACGAGTCATCATATTTATCAACAGCTTGTGTTAGTTGTCCCTCATGTTGAATTCTCTGGCAGCTCTAGGATAGAGAGCTCTCCCCATCTTCAGAGGACAGAGCTCAGAACCAGGAGTGAGACTCCTAGTTTCCAGATCAGGCTTGGCCAGTCTTCCGTTCGTGGTCTTAAGAAACTGACATGGTTTCTCCAAGCCTCAGCAGTCTCACTTCGGAGTGGAGAGCAGAATTGGGCATTGGAGAAGACTACCATGCAAACAAAGCACCGAGCAAACTTCAGGGCAGATTAGTGGTAGCCAGGGGCTGGGGGAGGAGAGAATGAGGGGTGACAGCTTAACAGGCATGGGGTGCCCTTTGGGGGTGATGAAGATGGAACTAGACAGACATGCTGATTGCGCAACATTGTGAATGTACTAAATGCCACTGAAACATACACTTTAAAAATGGTTAATTTTATGTTATATGAATTTCACCTCAGTTTAAAAAAGTACATAAAAAGGAATTTTGTTCCTCAAAAATCTAAACATAGAATTACCATATAATCCATCAATGCCACTCCTACATATATACCAAAAGAATCGAAAGCAGGAACTCAAGCAGATATTTTACACCAATGTTCATAGTAGCATTATTCACAATAGTCAAATACCCATGGACAGATGAATGGATAAACAAAAAGTGGTGTATATAAACAACGGAATATTATTCAGCCATTAAAAGGAATGGGCTGGGAGTGGGGGCTCACGTCTATAATCCTAGCACTCTGGGAGACCAAGGCAGGAGGATAGCTTGAGGTCAAGAGTTTGAGATCAGCTTGAGCAAGAGCGATGCCCCATCTCTACCAAAATTAGAAAAAATTAGCCAGGCATGGTGCACACCTGTAGTCCAAAATACTTGGGAGTCTGAGGCAGGAGGATCGTTTGAGCCCAGGAGTTTGAGGTTACTGTGAGCTAGGCTGACGCCACAGCACTCTAGCCTGGGCAACAGAGTGAGAATCTGTCTCAAAAAAAAAAGAAGAAAAAGAAAAAGGAATGAAGTTCTGAGACATACTACAACACAGAGGAACCTCGAAGACATTATGCTAAGACAATAAGCCAAGCACAAAAAGACAAAAGCTGTATGATCCTGTTATATGAGGTACCTAGACTAGCCGAATTCACAGAAACAGAAAGTGGATGAGAGGTTAGCAGAGGCTGGGGTGGGGAGAGTGGCCAATGATCGCTTAACATTCACAGCGTTTCTGTTTGGGGAAATGGAAATGTTTAGAAGTAGATGGCGACGGTTGCGCAGCACAGTGATCAGTAATCATAGTAATCAGTGCCACTGAATTAATGTTTAAAATGGAAAATTTTATGTATAAAAAAATACCAAAAAAAAATGTATTTTAAAAAGGAAAGCATTACAGGTCCTTCACACCTTAATTTGTTTGTAGTCCCCCACAGAGAAGGAAAGAAATAGCTTCCCCAAGGCGGGCCACCTGCATCCGGGCTGTATTTTGTTACAGGGGACTTTCCCATTCCCGTGATATCTGCCGAGCCGGGTTCTGTGATCCCCACGAACGGCTCTGTGAAGATCCGGTGCCAGGGAACTCCTGAATCCTACCTGTACACACTGGTGACCCTAAGAAACTCCACGTACACGGAGGTAGATAAAAAACTGGGAATTAGTAAGGAGGCCGAATTCATCCTTAGCCACGTGGATGCAAATGCCGCAGGGCGCTATCGGTGCCGGTACAGGAAGCAGTTCAGCTGGTCAGAGCACAGCGAGGCCCTGGAGCTGGTGGTGACAGGTAAGAAGACATCCAGGGTCTCCAGCCTTTGGGTGGGGTTTTTTTTCTTCCTTCATCTTTAATAGACTTTATTTTTAAAACAGTTTTATTTTTTATTTTATTTTATTTTTTATTTTTTTGAGACAGAATCTTGCTCTGTTGCCCAGGCTAGAGTGCCGTGGCGTCAGCCTAGCTCACAGCAACCTCAAACTCCTGGGCTCAAGCGATCCTCCTGCCTCAGCCTCCCTAGCAGCTGGGACTACAGGCATGCGCCACCATGCCCGGCTAATTTTTTCTATATGTACTTTTTAATTGTCCAGCTAATTTCTTTCTTTTTTTAGTAGATACAGGGTCTCACTCTTGTTCAGGCTGGTCTCAAACTCCTGAGCTCAAATTATCCGCCCGCCTCCACCTCCCAGAGTGCTAGGATTATAGGCGTGAGCCACCACGCCTGGCCAGAACAGTTAGATTTACAAAAAAAATTGAAAAGATAATGACAGAGTTCCCCTATACCCGGCACCCTGTTTCTCCTGTCGTTGTCCTTTTTTATTAGTACGGTACGTTTCTCACCACTAATGAACCAGTATCGATACTGGTTCATCAGCTAAGGTCTATGGTTTATTTATTAATAGATTTCCTTAGTTTTTACCTAATGTTCTTTATCCATCTCAGGATTTCGTTCAGGATCTCACATTGCATTTGGTTGTCATGTCTCTTTAGGTCCCTCTTGGCTAACACTGTTTCTCAGACTTTCCTTGTTTCTGACGACTTTGACAGTTTTGAAGAGTACTGGCCCATTATGTTTTAGAATGCGCTCACTATTGGAAGTTGTCTGATGTTTCCCTCATGACTAGACTGGGTTGTGGGTTATTGCAAGGAAGACCACAGAGACAATGTGCCCTCTTCCTCTCATCATGTCAAAGGAACATTCTATCCACACGAATAGTGCTGCTGATGTTGGCCTTGAGTGCCTGGCTAAGGCCGTGTTTGTTAGGCTTCTCCACTGTAAGCCCCGCCCCCCACTACATGGCTGGGCACTGTGGCTCACGCCTGTAATCCTAGCACTCTGGGAGGCCGAGGTGGGAGGATTCCTTAAGGTCAGGGGTTCGAGACCAGCTTGAGCAAGAACGAGACTCCGTCTCTACTGAAAATAGAAAAATTAGCCAGACATGGTGGCAAGCACCTGCAATCCCAGCTACTTGGGAGGCTGAGGCAGGAGGATCACTTGAGCCCAGGAGTTTGAGGTTGCCGTGAGCTATGATGACACCACTGCACTCTAGCCCGGGTGACAGAGTGAGACTCGGTCTCAAAAAAAAAAAAAAAAGAAAAAACTAAAACTAAAAAATAGATGAATATGACCATTTTTAACCAAGTGACTGGCACCTAGAGGCAGGGAGAAGAGGGTGGTGCCATGGGGGAGAGAATGGGGGTGAACAAAGGGTTAGGAAGGAGAGGGGAAGGTGGGGAAAGTGAGGAAAGTAGTGGGACCGGGCAGAGGAGGGAAAGGGAGGAGAAAGAGCCAGCGGCTGAGAGAAGAGGCCAGGTGATGAGTAGGGGCGGCGGGGGAAGAGGCGGGGCAGGCAGGTGTCAAGGGCAAGGGAAGTGGGGTGAAAAGGGAGGGCGAGAAGCTGTCGTGGCCAGAGGGGCAGGTGGGGATCGAGAAGGGACTGACCGAAAAGCCAGCACCAGCGTGGATTGAGCAGGTGCGAGGCGGGGAGAGGTCTCGCGGCCAGAGGATGGCCAGCGGTGAGCAGAGGGTCTCTAAGGAGAAGGGACAGGGTGAGAAAAAATACATAAATAACTTTTTACAAAAAGAGAAAAAAGGAAAAAATCTTGCTAACAGCTCACTGTCTTCTCTTTTAGGCTTGTACGACAAACCCTTCCTGTCTACGGATCAGGGTCTGGTACTGACGCCAGGAGAGACGATTTCCCTCAGGTGTGGCTCGGCACACACCCCATTTGATAGATTTGCACTGGCCAGGGACGGAGAAGCTTCTCTGCCGCAGCACCAACACGGAGGACGCCAGGGAAACTTCACTCTGGGCCCCGTGGACGCCAGTTTCACAGGGAACTACAGGTGCTATGGTTGGAAGAGCAGCAGCCCCTACCTGTGGTCAGCACCCAGTGACACCCTGGAGCTCGTTGTCACAGGTAGGTGCATCCCAGTCCAGCCCTGCGTCGGGCTGGCTGCCCGGTCACCAGGTGGGAATGTGAAGGGGTGCACTGAAAAGAATAGGGTAGCAAAGACCCACTTACTCGAGGACTATGAGAGAGAGGGCTTCTCACCCACCCCACATCCTTTCTAGAGCTCTCCAGACAGCGTCCTTTGAAAACATATGGTCTACTGAGAAAGGAGAGACCAACATTTAGAGTCACATGCTTAGGGGCTGTGTTGAGACAGTAGATACCAGACACAGCCCAGGCCAGAGCACCTCTCTTTTCCACATGCTTAGTTGCCACTGGAAACCCTTAAACCAACCTGGAGTGCTAGAATCCTCCGTGAGTGATTTCCTGGGGCCTGGGGTTCATGGGAAGAGCTCTTAAAAACTCCATTATGAGGTGGGGTGTGGTGCCTCATGCCTGTAATCCTAGCACTCTGGCCATCCGTGGTGCGAGGATCCCTTGAGGTCAGGAGTTCAAGACCAGTCTCAGCAAGAGCGAGACCCCATCTCTACTAAAAATAGAAAAAAAATTAGCCGAGTGTCATGGCTTGCACCTGTTCTGCCAGCTACTAGGGAGGCTGAGGCAGGAGGATCGCTTGAGCCCAGGAGTTTGAGGTTGCTGTGAGCTAGGCTGATGCCATGGCACTCTAACCTGGGCAACAGAGTGAGACTCTGTCTCAAAACAAAAACCTCCCTTATGAGCCCTATTTTCATACTGTTTGCATGTATCACTCTGCTTAGAGGGAGAAAGCTGGAGTTACGGCAGAAGAAAGCAACTGCCAATCACTGGGCAGGGTGACCACCATCATCGCTCACATCCGCCTTGCCAAGAAGCTCACCTTGTTCAAGTCATGTTAGGCCAGGGGACCACGAGGGCATACGGGCCAGCACGTCTTCTCAATTAATGGTGAAGGGACAATTGGGCATCCTCCTAGGAGGAATGAAATAAAATCAAATACAAAGATCAGTTCCAAATGGATTAGAGACCAATTGCCAAATGCACAAGGTTTTGAGTTTGAGAAGATAACACAGAAGAGGGCCATCTTGACACTGGGATAGGGGATGATTTCTAGAACATGAGAACACTAATTGCCTACTCCAAAGGAAAAGGTAAAGAAATTCAACCACATTCAGTTTAAGAATGTTTGCCCATCAAAAGAAACCATGGGGAAAGAGGAAAGACAAATAGACAGCGCATATAACTGACCCAGAAATAGAGTCAAAAAATTTAACAACTGTAAATCGAATCAATTGGCAAAAGGGAATGACCTGCAGCCCTGACCATTTGCAATCTATGTTCCCACCACCCGCGTCTGGGACCACTTCCGCTTCCTATCCTTCCCCATTGCTGTGACTTGTCAGGGTTTTAATATTTTTAAATCAAATGAGAAAAGATATCTCATTTTAGCTTCAATTTACATTTCCTTGACAGATAGTTAAGCAAACATATTGATATGTACATTAAAATTTGTCTCGTCTCTTTGCAAAGTGCTTGTTCATGAGTTTTTCCCATTTTTACATAGTCTGTCTTTTGCTAATAGATTTGGTTTATAGGAGGTTTCTTTCTAATTCTTTTTTTTTTTCTTTTGAGGCAAAGTCTTACTCTGTTGCCCAGGCTAGAGTGCCGTGGCATCAGCCTAGCTCACAGCAACCTCAAACTCCTGGGCTTAAGTGATCCTCCTGACTCTGCCTCCTGACTAGCTGGGATTGCAGGCACTCTCCACCACGCCTGGCTGTTTTGTCTCTTTTATTTTTTTTCTAATTTAGTGGAGAGGGGTCTTTTTCTTGCTCAGGCTGGTCTTGAACTCCTGACCTCAAGCAATCCTCCCACCTCAGCCTCCCAGAGTGCTAGGATTACAGGTGTGAGCCACCACACCCAGCCTCTTTTTAATTCTTGACTCTTTCTTTGTCAGTTATATGTGCCATAAACATGCTTTCCCCTTTCTCCATGGTTTCTTTTGATGGACATAAATTTTAAAATTTAATTTGGTTGAATTGATTAACTTTTTCCTTTAGCATGGTTACTATATCTTGTTTTAGAAATCATCTCCTATCCCAGTGTCAAGATGATGCTTTTCTATATCATCTTCCCAACTTGAAGTATTTTACATTTCTCAATTAGATCTCTAATCCATTTGGAATTGATTTTTATATTTTAACAGGAGGAAGTTGCTAAGGTTTCTGAGCATTGTAATTTCACTGGATTATATCACATACTTGGGAATAGCACAGGCTCATGCAATCCGTATAACAAATAAAGAAAGAAAAAACAGGTTCGGAGAAAAGCAATGTCTAGCAAATAGTCACACAATAGCAGAGATAAAATTTTACCTAAATTTACCTGGAATTTCCCCTACATACTTCCCAGGTACCCATAGCACTATATTCTTTACCATGTATGAAGCCAAAGCTATTTGGAGTTTGTTTTCTAGAATAGCCAGCATCACACTAAATAATTCAAAGATGCCTTCTGGGTTTGATATGGAAGATTTTTCGTTTTAAAATAGCTCATATAATGAACCGTTCGTGTTGATGAACCTGAAATTGGAATCCAGATGTTGGATTTCATGTATTGTTCTGTGGGGTGAAGGTGGAAAAGGGAATTCAAGGTTCTGGCTCTATGGAGGTGTTGCAGAGGTATTATGAGACATTCAATGAAATCACCAAGCGAGTAGAGCACGGGAAAACATTCAACCTCCCCATAATCACCTCCTTCATGTTTATGGGACTCCCCTGGGGAGCACAGTTCCTTGTCCTTGGACACTGGCTGGCAGACTGATAAATACAGGGCTAGTGAATGCATGAGCTCATTGAGAAGGAGGTCTTGTGGAAACACATTTTGGGAAGCAAATAGGGAAATGAGCTCCCATGTCAGGGCTCTGGGTTTGGGCTGGAATGGAACGTGGCCAACAATCATTTATCTCTTTGAATTACGTCTCTAGACTCCGTGAACCAAGATTACACAGTGGGGAATCTGACCCGCATGAGCATGGCAGGACTGATCCTTGTGGCTCTGTTGGCGATACTGGCTGAACATTGGCACAGCCATAGGATGCCACACAAGGAAAGCTGGCCTCACCTGGCTGAACCAAGCTGGAGGAAACAGAAATGCGAGACAGAATGGGCCTTTGCACAAACCTCTAGTGGCCACAGATAACACCTGGAGCTAAAAGTAGAGATGAGTCAGGACTTGTGGAGTTCTACAAAGCTACTTGGAGAACACAAGGGACAAAAAGGCACTAACGAGTTTGAGTCCATTTTTGAACCAATCAAATAGTGTTTTCTTATGTGGATCTGATGCTATTTGCACCCTACCTTTCTCAACAGTAGTTGTGATTTTCTATCTTTATCTCCTGATGTTTTATATCCTTTTTTATTTTTTCTTAATTTTCTTCTTTTCATATTTTTAAATGTGTCTCCACCAAATATAAGTAATTGGTAAGCATGCCAAAAATATTCAGTAACCTCCCTCCCTTTATTTTTAAGGTATCTGTTCTGTTCATCTATAAATTGACAAGAGTGAAAGGCACATAGTGGAATTACTGTATTTATTTCATAAACCCTATTTCTCTGGGATTTTCATTCAAGGAAAATTTAAACATTGATGATGTGTTTTACTACAACCCATTAATTTATTTTTTCCATTTTTTCCATAGTTTTCACAATAATTGGAAATCTATATTATTTAATCAGGATAGGACTTAAGATTTTCCACTCTGCCCCAAAGGGTAGGTGGCTCTGAAATGAATGTAGCAATATAGGTAACTCACTGAGGGCTGCGTCTTTATCTTCAGACTGGAATTTTTCATTCATCTGGATTCCACTTTCATAAAGCTGGTTCGTCAACATGGAGCGTTTGTTCTATTAGCAATTTTAAAACAATAAATCTGTATTGAACCCAGAAGGCATTTTTGTATTATTTAGTGTGATGATGGCTCCTATAAAAAAAATAAACTCTAAATAGCTTTGTCTTTAATCTAAGACTAGGTTCTGAGATTAAGTTCTGCCCTCTTATCTCACCATCCACGTCTCTCCCTTTCAACCCTGGTAACTCCCACTGGTAGGGTCCAATTACTGGCATCTATAAAATTCCAGGGTATCAGTAAGAGTAAGGGAGCTTTTAGAAGCTCTGATTCTAGGCATGATATTAGGGGGACCAACAAGAGTGAGCATCTAACTAACAGATATCATGCTAGATATCATGCTGGCTAGGATGCTGCTGAGCGGAATAGCAACGTAATGATGCTGTAGAATTTTGATCATTCAGCTTCACTAGCCGCAATGGTTTGTTTCAATGTGTCCCCCAAAGTTCATGTGTTGTAAACTTAATCCCTAGTGCAATAGTGCTGGAAAATGGGAACTTAAAGAAGTGATTAGGCTGTGAGAGCTCTGCTCATATGAACGAATTAATGCCATTATTGCAAAAGTGGATTAGTTATTGTAAAATTAGGGTCCTTATAAAGGATGAATTCAGCACTCTCTCTCCCACATATGATGCCTTCCACCATGTTATGACTCAGCAAGAAAGCCCTCAGCAGATGCAACCCCTCGATCTGGGAATTCCCAGCCACTGGGAGCTGAGCCAAATAAATTTCTGTTCATTATAAATTATCTAGTCTGTGGCATTTTGTTGTAGCAACATAAAACAACTAAGACATTGGCTTTAATCAAAGCTAAAATAGGAAACTAGAGCCATGTTCTACAATATTCATATGCATTTCCAAGGATTCAAAATTAAATTCTTTCATACAAAACTCAAATGGTTTTCTAAATATGTTTCCTATTTTTTTTTCTTACAAACATTCCCAGCTTTACTTTTACCAGACTTTACTCAAAGGAATCTAAGTTGGCCATATGTAATTCTCTCACTGGTTACCGTTTACTTTATTTTCTAGTAGTTTGTGCATGGAAATATCATTATAAAAATGTAAGGGTCCTACTTCCAATGAAACTGGAGGGAGTTATGACCAGCTTCATCACTTATGGAGAGCTCAATTCTACTTGATAAAATTCTCACCTAATTTTGGCTTAACTCACTTCCCGTGACAAAAATAATGCAAAGCATTCTCAGTTTTCCTTGCTGTTTTTCACCCTTCCTCTGTAGAAGTTCTGGCCCATGTCATCAGTTTGTTCTGAATTTATCAGCAAAACTGAACACCCTGATGTCCTCCCATATAAGAGAAATAGAATTCCACCCTTTATTAATAGTTTCCTCTTGTTTTACCATTCAAGGTTTGCTTTTGAATTTCTGTTGCTTAAATTACCCAATCTGTGGTATTTTTTTAGTAACATTTTCCTCATTTTTAAAATTCAACAACAATCCTAATAACAATATGCTTAGTTTTTTCAAAGCATTTTATTTAGTTTATATGAACTCTTTCTCTCTCTCTCTCTCTCTCTCTCTCTCTCTCTCTCTCTCTCTCTGTCTTCTTTTTTGAAACAGAATCTTGCTCTGTTGCCACAAGGAGAGTGCAGTGGTGTCAGCCTAGCTCACAGCAACCTCAAACTCCTGGGCTCAAGCGATCCTCATGCCTCAGCCTCCAAAGTAGCTGGGATTATAGGCATGTGCCATGATGCCTGGCTAATTTTTCTATTTTCATTAGAGACAGAGTGTCATTCTTGCTCAGGCTGGTCTCAAACTCCTGGTCTCAAGCAATCCTCCCACCTCTGCCTCCCAGAGTGCTAGGATTACAGGTGTGATCCACCTCGCCCAGTCGAGAACTCTTCTTTTTTACACCTATTTTCATCAGTTTACATTTTTTATTTTGATTACATAATTACTATAGTATTGGCATAAATAGGTCCAAACGAACAATGCTTGGTAAACGTAAAACTGAACTGGTTGGAGCCCATGGATTCAGTGTGTCATGGGTACCATCTAGAATGTTTTACTATGAGAGTAAAGAGCCTCCTTTTTTCCAGTCTCAGAGGTATATAAAGACAACTTCTACTGTAAAAGGTAAAATTTATTATGGCAGCCCTAGCAAACCAATACACCCACCAAAATTGTAAACATGTTTATCCCATGGCTGGTAAACATATGTTATTTACAGATGTTTTTGAGCATGCAGAGATAAGCAGGTGGCTATTGTCTCTATGCCCCACAAAATAAATACCCATTTCATTGGAAAAGATCCCCCAAGTTCTGAAGTGTTTCAATAAAGGATGAAGAAATGGATGAAGTGGTTTTGAGGGTAAATAATCAACATGACTTCTGCAACTTGGAACCAATAGAATGAAAGGGGAGCTTGATCAACCAGGCATCCCTGTTAGCATGTCTGCCTGGACCACCATACCATACTGGGCATTAATACAGCATCAACTCCCTGAATCTCTCTGGAACACATTGATCTGGTTCATGGACCCTCATACTGACCATAAGATACTTACAACCCCTTGTGCAGATCAGGGCAAAACCGTCATCCAGTTCAAGTGGGGGTCACAGGATATGCCAGCTGAGAGTGAGCAGAGAAGGCAGAGAGAAGAGGCTGACTCCTCCCTGGACTAGTTGCTCATACCTTGCCGGGAGTTAGCTACTCTCCCAGAAAAACAGGTCCCAGGCAGGATCATCACAAGAGATTTGGAAATAATAGAAATAGATAAATAATAGAGACAGAGAAATAACTGAGACAGAGACAAAGTACAGTTTAAAGTGATGGGGGAGTCAAGGGTCCTCCAGCATTCCCATGAGCTGTGATTCCCCGAGTGAAGTCCCGCATCAGTATTTATTGTTACAGCAAATAGTTGTCCTTGGTTAAAGAATTATGTGTACAGTTCATTTTGTTAAGGTTTCTAATCTCCCCAAAGGTTTCAAGGGACCCTTACCTAATTCTGTCTACAAGAATAGACAGTTACAAAATTTTTCTAAGATAAACATGTTAAGCCCTAAGTTAGAAACAGACCTGGCTGAGCACACAAATTAAAGATAAAAATGTATAAAGTAGGAACACTGAGTCTGTATACTAAACTAATCTATTTCTCTGAATACAGAGGCATGTGGTCAGGAGTGAAGCAGGAATAGCCTTGAAGTTTAAGATAGTTCCAGCTGCACATTATCTGTTGGGCAGGCATTTTAATCAGCTTCTTAGCCAGGACCCAAACCAAGCTTTTGCTGTGCAAAAAAGCTCAAGATGATAGGCTGCAGCGTCGAGGAAACGCTGCTGTGCAGACATCCTCTGACAATGCCTGCATTGTTGGGAGCAGCTTCTAGTCTGTGAACTAACAGGCCCACAGATTCCTTCAAGGCAAAGTCCCGCAAAACTCCCGAAACCTTTCATGTCTCTTAGCCTACTTGCCCAACAATGCCTTCTTTTCCTCTCTTTTACTTGCTCACTGGTCCACTTCATTGGTTGAAGGGACCAACGAGAGATAGCTTGAAGCTGATCTATGTTCATGTGCAATTTCTCTCTGTTTTGCCTTCTTGGTGACATCCTGAACTCAAGGTTTGCTTTTGACTGTATTGGTCACATTCAAACAGCACCTATCACCTGTGTGGCCTCTATCATTCCCTCATCATGAATCTGAGATGTGCCACGATACTCACTTTGGCTAATAGGGCTTTGGTGAAAATTAACACAAGCAACAGCTTGAAAAGTGCTTACCCCATGGGGTGTGTTCTCTCCTGCTGCTCCTGGGACCTGCTCTCACAGGTAGACTCCCATGCCTTCTTATTGGATGACGAGCACCTCACAGAAGACAGATGACTCGTCCCAGCTGAACACAAGGCAGCCAGCCCCCAGACGACTCTGCAGGTACATGGGAGGGTGCAGCAGAGATTCATGCAGAAGAACAGAGAGACCCTCAGGTGAGCTGGCCCAGACTACCAGCTGTGGAATCACAAGCTCAATACCCTGGTTGCTATAGGCCACAAGTGTTAGCATAATCATTAGCCATCAATAGATAATTACACAAAAATTGGGATTTAGAAGCAAGGTGCTAACATAACAAAACCCTAAAACTTCTGATATTAGATTGGAACTTGGAAGCAGGTATAGGCAGAAAAAGCAGAGAGGAAACTGTTTGAAAAAGCTGGAAAATAGGCAAGAAAAGCACTAGTAGAGGCCAGAATAGGAACAAGGGGATAGCCATAACAAGCTGGAAAATGTAACATGTCATACAGAGGTGGATCATATCTTAAAACTCTTACCTATAATAACTTAGAAGAAACAAAATGTATCTAATGAACTTGTCACCTGGTAATGTGACTTTTACACAGAATGTTGAACAGGTCAATTGACTTTTCTTAGCTGCCTGTACAAGAGAAAGATAAGCTAAAGGAAAAAACTTTTTGTTAGCAAATATAATTTTAAGAGGAGATGGAAGGGGTGGTTAGTCAGGACTTTCTGGTTAGGAAAATAAAACTGCTTCTCATTCCCAATATTTACAACTACTAGAATATTCTCAAAGTGAAATGAGCCCTAAACTGAAGGGAAAAAAGTAAATGGTATAACTCAGTGTTTTTCTACTGGCCAATTTTACCTTGCAAAGGACATTTGGAGAAAGTCTACAGACATTTCTTGTTGTCATGACTGGGAAGGGATACTATTGCCATCTAGTGAGCAGAGGCCAAGGAGGCTGCTAAACATCTTATAATGTACAGAACAGCTCCCCACAACCGAGAATCATCTGGCCCAAATGTCAGTAATGCCTCAGCAAGGAAAATGTAGAGCAACTGTATGACTCTCTGTTAAGATCTTTGAAAGAGTTAAGATGATGTCAAGAAGACTCTCTCTCATTGAGTACTGTTGAGAGTCAGATAAAAAAAAAAGAAGAAGACCCTCTCAGCTAGACTTAAGGTCATATAAATATCTTACAAGTATAATCCCACAGCAGCCTTAAGTGTCCAAAAGTTAGAATTCTGTTTCACAAAGAACTAGGGGGTTACCCTTTTTTTCCAGTCAAGTAGGAAATAATCTGATACATAGAAAACTCACAACATTTTAAGGGATTTATATTGGCAAGATGGTCATTATGTTGGGATAAATAGAACTAAAGATGCTCGCATTGCAAAAGTCCTCTTAGTCCCCAGATTTCAGAGGTCAGAATTCAGGCTGAGACACGCACTTATTTGTCAACACAGGTCATCTCTCATAGAAAAGAAAGGACTTCTTAAGAGGTGGATCCAAGAGCCTTGATAGCAGAACAAGGACACTGGAGAAGAAGGGGCTGGGAAGCCAACCCCAAAGAGCAGGACCAGTCCCTGATCAGAGCACCTTCCCTGCCCTAGAGTTGAGAGCCTGGCAATAAATGTGACCAGCTGAATTTCATTATTGTGATGGATTAGTGATTGTTAAGTGCTTCTTATTCCACCTCCTTTTTACCTCTATTTCTTTTTAATGTACACATCAGAGTAAAACAAAAATACAGAAAACCACAGTCCAAAACAAATGGATAACTTAAAATAGTTTAAGGTAAATTCCCTGGTAACCATCATTTTAGTCAAGAAATAGAATTTTTTGGCCGGGCACAGTGGCTCACACCTGTAATCCTAGCACTCTGGGAGGCCGAGGCAGGAGGATCGCTTGAGGTCAGGAGTTTGAGACTAGCCTGAGCAAGAGTGAGACCCCATCTCTACTAAAAATAGAAAAAATTAGCCGGGTGTCGTGCTGTACACCTGTAATCCCAGCTACTTGGGAGGCTGAGGCAGGAGGATTGCTGGAGCCCAGGAGTTTGAGGTTGCTGTGAGCTAGGCTGATGCCACAGTATTCACTCTAGCCTGGGCAACAAAGCAAGACTCTGTCTCAAAAAAAAAAAAATAGAACTTTTCCTACAGCCAAAAAGCACCTCCACGTTCCTCATCCCAGTCACAGACCCACCTTGCTACGAATGTCTCCTAACACCTAGAGTGATCACTTCTTTGTATGTTTTAAGACTCTATCTATCAAATGTCCATCCCTAGATGCTATAATATAGACTCACTCACCTATTTTTAACTTGATATATCTTTTAGGTCTTCTTTAATCTATAGTATTTCCCTCCATCCTTTTGATTTCTAAAAAAGGAGAATGCTGGAATAAACCCTGTGGTGTTGGGTTAGAATAAGAGATGGATTATGAGCTCATGTCTGTGAGTGTGATACGGGTAGATGATGGATACACAGATAGATAAATGTAGGTGTGTATACACATAGGTTAGTGTGAATACATATGTTTTCTATCTATTTCCACTGAAAGGGCCTAGAAGCAGTGATATTTTATTAATAATGAACACACATCATCTAGATTTTGATTTCTAAATATAATTCTTCAGTGAAAGAAATTAGAATTCCTTGGACAGGTTGTCTATTCAGGTCTGGGTCAGGGAATACATGGGCTGGGCCTGGTGTATCTTGTGATGTGAAAAACTAAATAATTGCTCAAAAAAGGATGGGAGCTTATCAAAAGTGACAGGATACAACCTGAAAGATCTCCCGACGGAAAAACCTGGGAAAATTTGAACAACAAAAGAGATAACAATCTTGAATTCAAGCCCATAGAATAAAGCCCATTTGTTTGCCCAAAATAGATAGAACGTGTCTTATGTAGCAGTCCCCCATATCCTTGGGGATACATTCCAAGACCCTCAGTGGATGCCTGAAATGAGAGACAGTACTGCACAGTATACACACACACACACACACACACACACACACACATATACACACACACATATATATTTTTGCACGTTTCTTTTTCCTTCCTCATAATTTCATGTATAAAAGACTTTTTTCTTTTTTTTTTGAGACAGAGTCTCACTTTGTCGCCTGGGCTAGAGTGAGTGCCGTGGCATCAGCCTAGCTCACAGCAACCTCAAACTGCTTGGCTCACGCGATCCTCATGCCTCAGCCTCCTGAGTAGCTGGGACTACAGGTGCGAGTCACCGTGCCCTGCTAATTTTTTTTGTTTCTATTTTTAGTTGACTGGCTAATTTTTTTTTAATGGAGACGGGGTCTCGCTCTTGCTCAGGCTGGTCTCGAACTCCTGAGCTTAAGTGATCCTCCCTCCTCGGCCTCTCAGAGTGCTAGGATTACAGGCATGAGTTACTGCACCCAGCCCATATAAAAGATTTGTTCTTACTGTAGATCTTAGAAAACTCAACATATTATTTTCTTCTTTTCTTATTAAGTTGGAAACTTTCACTTTTCATTTAAAGAAAGCACTTTCTGGCTTCTCTTTGACATATCCAAATTTCCAGCCTTGCTACTCTTGGACTTTGGGACCATAATTAAGTAAAATATGGGTTACTTGAACACAGGAACTGTGAAACCGTGACCGTCAATCTGATAACCCAGATGGCTATGAAGTGACTAACAGGTGGGTAGCGTATGCAGATGGACAGAGGGATGATACACATTCGAGGTGGGACAGAGATGGACAGTGCAAGATTTCACCATGCTACTCAGAATGTACACAATTAAAAATTATGAATAATATTTGGAATTTTCCATTCAATATTTTTGGACCACGATTGACAATGGGTAACTGACACCACGAAAACAAAACTGTAGATAAGGTGGAACTAACTGTATTGCCTTTGTGGGGGAAAAAAAAATATTTAAACAATGGAGTCCCAGACCGATGTCTTCATGGGCCGTGGGACACTTAAGTGGGGAATAACAGTCCTCCTGAAGCTCCCATCTAGCACATGCCCTACAAATTCTGTTTGGTTTCATTCTCTCACTCTTGCAGCGAGCTGCAAATGATACTCAGAACCACCCTAGACCTGTCCTTATGACATCCTGGATAGTGTGCTGTTTCTCACACCATCTACCTCTGATAGCCTTTTCTTACAATGGTAACATTAAATGTATTAAGCGAGAACCCATCCCACGCCTGTGGTTGAACCAAAATCTCTACACAAAATTTCCCATTGTTTGGTAGGGGAGAGTGAAATTGTTCTATATTTTAGTCGGGGTGGTGGTTCCATGAGTAAGTGCACGTATCAGAACTCCTAGAACTGAACATCTAACAAACACATTTTACTGTATGGAAATACAAAAGGAAATGGAAAATATTCAACAGCAACAACAATAACAAAATAACAAAATGTAGACTGGGGGAAGATTGTTCTCATAGAGTGTGTGAGGTAGAACACGAATTGGCTTAATATTTTGTGTTCGAAAATTGTTCAGACCTGTTGAAAAAAAACAACGGACACATTCTGAGTTAACAATATATTAAACTATTTACGACCTTAATACTTAATTTCTACCTTATAACAGACTGAAGGAATGTACTCATATAAGAAAAGGGACACATTTGTGATTTTTAAAATAGCATTTTAGCTGTGTGAGGTATCACAAGAACGGAAGAATAGGCACCACATGTACTCGCCATCAAACTGGCCCTGACTGATCCACACTAAGGAGCTCACACGGTAGTAATACTCATTGGGGGTTGCGGGTGGGTAAACTCACGACTAATGGACACGGTGAGCGTTGTAGGGGGGAAGGACACGCCTCAAATCATGGCTTGGGTGTGGCAAAGTCATAACATGTAACCAAAATATTTGTACCCCCATAATACCCTGAAATAAAAAAGAAAGAAAATAGCATTTTAGCCAAGGTGGGTGGAGGAATAAATAAAAAATAAAAATAAATACATAAATAAAATACCATTTTACTGAAACATTATAACAAATCTTTGAAGAAGACAGTGTTATTATTCCATTCTGATGGAACTAATGAACTTATCCAAGCATGTGTGTGCTGTACACAGGGAAGCCAAGGTTAAAACCCCTCTTTTGTTGTATTTTTTTAGAGACAGGGTCTCACTGTGTCGCCCAGGCTGGAGTGTACTGCCTACCTGCAGACACGATCATAACACACCACAGCCTCAAATTCCTGGGCTCAAGTAGTCCTCTGGCCTCAGCCTCCAGAGTAGCTGGAATTACAGGTGGGTGCCAACCTGGCAAAACCCCTATTTTTATGATTCTTAGGTTTTTTGCCCTGTACACTAGCCCATGCCCTGGCAAGCCTTTCACACTGCAGAATTTAGAAGGTGACCCAGAAATGAGTTTCAGGCTGAGCAGATAATTGTCAGAGGAGCCGGTTAGACCACAGGTGTGGTCAGAGGTGTCACAGAGCCCACGTCCTTTCCCTAGGCCCATGGTCAGAGGCGGAGGGAGAGCTGTGAAGCTTCTTGTGAAAAAAGTCAATGTGAAAGCCCCATGGCAATTGGCGTTGGGGCTCACCCGCCACATCCTGTGCGCCTCCCTGGACCTCTGGACTCAGTCCCCACCCAGCTGCTCAGCGTTATCCTGGCAGAGCCTGTGCTATGGCTCCTACGGTCAGCACCCTGCTCTGCCTTGGTGAGTTCTTGCGTGGAAGGGAGATGGAATCTGGGGTGGGGCGACAACGTGTCTCATTAGTCCTGTCTTCCAGGGCTGTGTCTGAGCCAGAGGATCAGCACCCAGAAGCGTGAGTCCTTCCTCCAAAGCCCCAGAGTCACTCTTCTGGGATCGGACTCAGGGTCCACCCACCTGAGAACACCTGGGGGGAGAGGCAGGGGCTCCGGCTTTCTGGGAGGGCTTGAGGCCGGCGCTGGGTGTAAAGTAAGATGGGAAGGGGCTTCGTCTGGAGCTCCAGCCTCTGATTCCCTTCTAGAGACTCTCTCCAAACCCATCATCTGGGCCAAACCCAAGTTCATGGTTCCAGAGGGAAAGCCGGTGGCCATCTGGTGCCAGGGAACGCATGAGGCTGTTGAGTACCAACTGCATTTTGAAGGAAGCCTTTCTGCCTTTGAGAGACCAAAACCACCTCGACGGATGAACAAAGTCAAGTTCCTCATTCCAGCCATGACCTCACGCACTGCAGGGAGATACCACTGCTACTATCAGAGTGGGGATCTCTGGTCAGAGCCCAGTGACCTCCTGGATCTGGTGGTAACAGGTAACTGTCCCATTTCCCATTCTTTTTTTTTTTTCTTTTTTTTTTTGAGACAGAGTCTCACTCTCTTGCCTGGGCTAGAGTGCCGTGGCATTAGCCTAGCTCACAGCAACCTCAAACTCCTGGGTTCAAATGATCCTCCTGCCTCAGCCTCCCGAGCAGCTGAGACTACAGGCATGTGCCACCACTCCTGGCTAATTTTTCTATTTTTAGTAGAGACAGGGGTCTCACTCTTGCTCAGGCTGGCCTCGAACTCCTGACCTCAAGCCATCCTCCTGCCTCAGTCTCCCAGAGTTCTGGGATTACAGGCGTGAGCCACCACTCCAGACCTACTGTCCCATTCTTTAGCTACTGAATCATCTCCTCAGCCCAAATCATGGCAAGGACCATCATTTATTAATCCTTAAAGCTTTTCCGAGCCCCACTCAGACCCCGCTTGAGTTGGTGAGAAGTGGGGAGGAGACATTCGATCCCGATCACTTCCTACAAGGGTTATCTTCAGAGAGTTGCCTCTGTTTATTTAGGAGCAGACTGTCTTAGGTCAAGTTATTCAAGACACAGATAAGGAGATGGATATTTGTGTGCAGGGGTATCACTGAGGAGTGTCCTCAACAACGATACCTGTGCTGGAGGAGGGTAGCAGAGTTGGGCAGAAAGACATGTTGAACCGGGACGTGGTTTCAACACAGAACTCAACCAAACAAACGGGGCGCTCTGGACCTGGGACGGCCCCTCAGGGTATTCTGGGAACAAGGCTACGGGCTCTGAGCCTTTGAGCAGGATAAGGATCACTGGTTTGGGTCAGACAGCTCCCTTCAGCCCAGGGAACTGGTTCTCAAACTTAAGCAAGTATTACAACCACCCAGAGGGTCTGTATCAGCCAGCTTTTGCACACTTGTGTTCATGGCAGCGTTAGGCACACCAGCCAAAAGGTACAAACAGCCCAGTGTCCACTGATGAAAGAATGTCTAAACAAAATGCAGTATACACACACCATGGAACATTATGCAGCCTTAAACAGGAGGGAAATTCTGACACATGCTACCACATAGATGAACCTTGAGGACATTATGCTGAGTGAAATTGTGGCAAGCTGCAATAAAGAAAAATACTGTATGATTCTACTTATATGAGGTTCCTAGAGTTGTCAGATTCACCCAGACAGAAAGTAGAATGGTGGTCACCAGAGGCTAAAGAGAGGAGGAAATGGGGAGTTGTTGTTTAAAAGGGACGGAGTTTCAGTTTTTCAAGATGAAAAGAGCTCTGGGGAGCCAGGCTGGGGCAGGAGGATCGCTTGAGCCTGGAGTCTGAGGCTGCAAAGAGCTATGATGATGCCGCTGCACTCTAGCCTGGGCAACATAGCAAGACCCTGTCTCTAAAAATGATAATAAAATTAAATAATAAAAAAATAAAATGAAAAAAAGAGTTCTGGAGATGGAT
Organism: Avahi laniger; assembly: GCA_963575035.1. Lineage (NCBI taxonomy): Eukaryota > Metazoa > Chordata > Mammalia > Primates > Indriidae > Avahi > Avahi laniger. Next base: position 50,202 of record CAUYSK010053377.1, read on the forward strand.
GGCGGTGACGGTTGTACAACGAAGTGAATATAGTCAAGGCACTAAATTTTTCACTTAAAAATGGCTAAGATGGTAAATGTTACGTTGTATTTGACCACAATAATAAATAATAATTTTTTTAAAAACACCGATGGCTGCCCCATCCTTGAGTTCTATCAAGCTCCCAGTCAATGCGGATATTGTTGCCCCCGAAGACCAAACCACTGGTGTAGAGAAATTCCCAAAGCGAGATTCAGATCCACACTCCTGGGAAGCTGAGATCGGGGAGGGCATGTTCATGACCAGGACAAATATAGGAAGTAGGAGGAGGGACCGAGACTCTGGGGAGTGATATCTGGTCCTGAGGACAAGGGAAATGGCAGATGTAGGAGGTGAGATAATGATGCTGTTTATCTGCCAACCACCTCTTCTCACAGGCATGTATGACACACCCACCCTCTCGGTTCATCCCGGGCCTACGGTGACCTCAGGAGAGCATGTGACCTTCTATTGCCGTCTACAGATGACGGCAACAAGCCTGTTCTTTCTGCTCAAGGAGGGAAGAGCCAGCCACATAGAACACAGACGCGGGAACACCCAGGCGGAGTTCCCCGTGGGCCCTGCGACCACAGCCCACCAAGGGACATATAGATGCTTCGGCTCTTATAACAACCACATGTGGTCCTTTCCCAGTGAGCCCGTGGAGCTCCTGGTCGCAGGTGAGGAAACCCTCAGTTTACCCCCATGTGCTACCTGGAGCTGTAAGGGACCCCCAGACAGTGACGGGGAAGGTGCCAGAGGGACATCCAGGTCTGGATGGCCAGTGGTGCTCCTGAGGAAGAGGGAATAGAGAACAGATGGGGAGGCCAGAAGAAACCCAAAATCCTCCTTTTTTTTTTTTTTCCTTATCTCCATTTGCAGGAGATGTTGAGAACACCACCCTGTTACCTACAGACCCCACCTCTTCTGGTGAGTAGCTGGTACTTCTAAGCTCAGGGGAGGGATCAAAGCCTCCCAGGGACATAAAAAATGTGGTCTTCATTCAAAATATCCAATGAGTGCCTAGTGTGGGCCACGAACTGTCGCCGTGACAATCAACCGAGTATCCTTGTCTTTGGGACACTTAGATTCTAGCCGAAGAAAACAGACCGTGAGTCAAAGTCAGGATAATAAATGAATTAACATATAGCACAAAAGGAGGAGACGATGAGATGGGAAAAGACAAGGCAGAACGGGGTCGAAGTGATCGGGAGGGCAGGTAGCGATATTAAGTAGGGTTGTCCAGACTGGCCTCCCAGGGAAGGAGGCATCTGAGCAAATACAGTAAGACAGGGGGTTAGTCCTGTGGCTACCTGGAGGAAGAAGCGTCCAGAGAGAGAACGGGCACTGCCCGTGCCCCAAGGCAGGAGGATGACCAGGGAGATGAAAGACTAGCATGAGGCCAGCAGGATCGAAAATGATGTTAGGGAGGTCATGGTGCGGACGGGTCAGGGCTGGGGTGGCAAATCGAGGACCTTGAAGAAAATGGTAAGACTTTGAATTTGCTTGTGTGTGAGGAGAAAGACGTGACGCCGACCCAGTGAGGAAAATGGGGCTCAAATAGAAGACATGGCTGATGCAAAGACTCACACTCCTTAGTCCTAGAGCTGAATTCTTCGCCAGGTCTGTCTGTCTGTGGACCGTTCCGCCGCTCAGTGGGGGACGGGACCTGGAACATCTGTAGACTGCCATGGGAGACATCCAAGGGAAGGAGAGGCTGGGACGGAAGAGGTCAACACCATCGCCTTTTCTTTACTTCTTCATTTTCCTTACCATCAACAGACTCTTGGGACCCCTACCTTTTAACCACAAAGACAGGATTCCAGGGAGGTAAGTTAACACCTGGGGCCGGAGGCTCTAAAGGAAGGAGCTGGGCAAAGACCGATGACCTGGGAGGAGACGGGAGATAGATGGGTGAGGTGGTGTCCTTGGGTTCCTGTCACCGATCACCGTGTTCCTCTGACCCCAGACTTTGCCCTCTGGGATCATACCACTCAAAATCTCCTTGGGATTGGCCTGTCCTTCCTGGTCCTGGTGGCGCTAGTGTGTTTCCTGGCGGAAGACTGGCTCAGCAGGAAGAGGACCCAAGAGAGAGCTTCACGTCGGGAGGGCAGGCGAAGGCTGAGAGCACAAGCTTGAAGAATGACCAAGAGCCTCAGTGGCCACAGGTGGGACTGAAAGCTGATCCTTGACCTTAGGCTGCGAGGACTCTGTGTTGGACCCAGGAAGAGGGACTCATTGCAGGAAACAAGGGTCAGCTGCGTGAGTTTGACAACGCATCCTGGAAGCGGCCAGGAGGTGAGATAGAGTTGCTAAATTTCTTCTGTAGACACATCCCATTGTCCATATTCTGGGTTGTATTTTTGTGCCCACTTACTGCAAACAATACTTTTGACCGCTCTGGCCTTTTCTGCAAATCTCTCTCCTTTTTTAACTGCATGGCCATGGGAGTGTTTCCTTCCTGCTTTGGTCTTTATTTTTTCTTTCCTTTCTTGGCAGGATGCCATTCAAAATATTCAATGACCAATATAGAACAGGCATGTTTATTTAATTTTATTATTATTTTTGGAGACAGAATCTTGCTCTGTTGCCCAGGCTAGAGTGCCGTGGCTTCAGCCTAGCTCACAGCAACCTCAAGCTCCTGGGCTCCAGCAATCCTACTGCCTCAGCCTCCCAAGTAGCTGGGACTATAGACATGCGCCACCATGCCCGGCTAATTTTTTCTATATAGATTTTTAGTTGTCTGGCTAATTTCTTTCTATTTTTTAGTAAAGATGAGATCTCGCTCTTGCTCAGGCTGGTCTCAAACTCCTGAGCTCAAGCAGTCCTCCCGCCTCGGCCTCCCAGAATGCTGGGATTACAGGTATGAGCCACTGCACCTGGCCTGCCTATGAGATTTTTTACTGAACCTACAGATCAATTTAGGGAGGATCTCTACCTGCAGTACATCTTGTTGTGTGTTCTCTAATTTCTCTAAATAATATCATGTAGTCTTCTACATGAGAACATACATATGTTAGATTTATTCCTAGTTACATAGTTTTTACTTTGTAGCCAGTATCATTCTTTAAATAATTTTATTGCTATTATTATTTGTTTTTAGTATTACAAAACTAAAATGAAGTTTTGTAGATTGAATGTGTATTCAGTGGTCTCGCAAAGTTCACTTCTTAATAGTTTTAGACTATCTTAGAGTATTTTTAAATTTAAAAATTTTTAGAAATTTTTTCTAAAATTATTTTTTATTGTCTTATTACCTGCCTAGAACAATGGTGCAATATTGAATAAGAGTGGTGATAGCAGATGCTCTCCTTTTCTTAATACCAATACGTGGAATGTTTTAATATCTTACCATTGATGAGCTAATTATTACAATTTTCTGTGGGTACTCTATCACAGATAGCAAATTGTTTTCTATTCTCTTGCTAAAGGTGTTTCGTTTGTTTTGAATTCTCAAATGGGAGTTGCATTTTGTTGAATTTTGTCTTTAAATTTTTTCTGCAAACATCAAGATGGTCATGAGTTTTCTCCTTTTTCCTGTTGAGGTGATGAGTAAAGCTGATTATTTCTTTGTGTGGGGGGGGTTATTTTTTATTTTTTTTTATTTCAGCATATTATGGGGGTACAGATGTTTAGGTTACGTATGTTGCCATTGCTCCCTCCCCAAGTCCGAGTTTCAAATATGTCCATTCTTCGGATGGTGCGCATTGCACTCTTTGTGTATGCATATACCTGTCCCCTCCTCCCTCCTCCCTCCTCCCCCCTCTCTCCTCCCCCCTTCCCCCTGCCCAACATCCAACAGATATTATTCTTATATGTGCACTTATGTGCTGATCAGTTAATACCAATTTGATAGTGAGTACACGTGGTGCTTGTCTTTTCATTCTTGGGATATTTCACTTAGTAGAATGCGTTCCAGCCCTTTCCAGGAGTATACAGAGGTGCTATATCACCATTGTTTCTTAAAGATGAATAGTACTCCATGGTATACATATACCACATTTTATTAATCCACTCATGTATTGATGGACACTTGGGTTGTTTCCACATCTTTGCAATTGTGAATTG